>OZ020223.1:16829971-16937471 GCA_963971325.1 Aphodius granarius
GCCAGTGTGATGAGCACGGTTTTTCATTAGTTGAACAAAACGTAGTCCCTCTGACCATTTATGTGTATTACTATCTTCTAACCACGAACAAAGCATATTCGCTATATCTTGATTTGCTCGTTCAACTGATCCCTAACTTTGAGAATGTCTGCGTTTTCCATGTACCATTTTTAACTCTGGCCACATACTACAAAGGTCTTTGATGATATTATTGGCAAATTATATTTTTTGTTGGCGAATATATTACTGGAGTACAATTTGACAGTAGATACAGGGCATTATGAATAATGCCCGGGCAATGTAATATTTTCAATTATTTTAATCATATTGCCCTATTAACCACTTGGTCCATATATATATATATATATATATATATATATATATATATATATATATATATATATATATATATTCACAACAAAAAAGTAATACAGCATGAACTAAAGAATTATCGTAAATGTGCTTCTATCAATGCACGCCGAACAGCAAACCCTGCACCGGGCTGTAAAGGTGCCAGGGGTATCGGGACTTCTGCTCCCTCTCCTACGTCATCTTGTTCGTCAGGGATAACGTCGTTTATGCGCGTTGCAATATTATGTAATATGGCGCATGATACAATTATGTTTGAAACTGTTCCAATTTTGTTGCCAAGTCCACGTCTTAAACAAGGGAATCTCCTTTTCCAGATGCCAAACATCCTCTCCACAACATTTCTTCCCTTTATGTGACATGCGTTGTACCTTATGTCAGGTTCCTCGTCGAGATTGTGGATTGGCGTAAATAAATATTCTTGGATTTTTCATATTGCCCTATTAACCACTTGGTCCACATATATATATATATATATATATATATATATATATATATATATATAAATATATAAAGCTGATAAATTGATTTGTCATTCAGAAGGGCTAACGATCCCTCCACGTATTGTTGTTTAGTCATAGCTACCGTGGTAGCACCTTTATCAGCTCTGGTTATTAACAAATCAGTCTCACTCTTAAGGAAAGTTACCGTTTTTTTGTATAGTTGATCAAATGGTGAAGAACGACTCGAATGGGAGGCATCTGATAGATAAGTGTTTGTTATCATATTAGTAGTAATAAATTAAATGCAGTTGTAACAAAGGTTAAGGGGTTGTTACCTGGACATATTTGCAATGAATTCTCTAATAATATGACATTTACTTTCAACAAACAATTTTCCAAAATTAAAAATAAACATTTAAAGAAACTGTCTAAATTAAAATCAGAAATCGTCAATAAGAAGCCTTTTCATGACAATAAAAACTGGTTTATTAATCTTACAGAGAAACAAATACCCAAAGATATAGCCGATTTTTTGTCTCTGGGTCAAAAATTCTGTCTTAATTCGACACATAAAGATGTTCCAATATCAGATTTACTGTCACAAGTTGAAAATATTATACAGTCGCTACCCCAAAATGAGCAGGACATATACAGAGTACGCGCTACTAATATGATAACAAACACTTATCTATCAGATGCCTCCCATTCGAGTCGTTCTTCACCATTTGATCAACTATAGAGACCCCACTATCACTGTCCAAAAGAAGAACAACGAATTAGTCGCCCTTCTAAAGAATAAACGTTACATAGATGAGGACACGGCAAGGTCACTAACCAAATATAATTCAGTCCCATCAAGGTTCTATGGTCTGCCCAAAATTCATAAACCAAATGTTCCTTTACGTCCCATCGTATCGTCAATAGGATCTCCAACATTCGCTTTGTCTAAATTTCTAGCAGATATTTTACAGTTAGCATTAAGTCAGGATGAAAAGCACAACATCAAAGACACTTTCAGTTTCTGCTACTTGATGGAACACAAGGTGCTACCTCCTAATTATGTATTAATATCTTTAGATGTGGTGTCACTTTTTACTAACATACCATTGGAGCTAGTATTGGATGGTATTGAGAGGGGTTGGGATAATATTCAGGATCATTGTAGCATACCGTGCCAATTTTTCTTGGATCTTGTGAGGTTCCTGTATACTAACTGTTGCTTTACTTTCCAAGAGAGATTTTATAAACAGATCTTTGGTACTCCAATCGGTTTTTCCCTTAGCCCAATTTTGGCGCAGTTGGTCATGGACCTCTTGGTGGAGAATTGCATTAAAAAGCTCCCTTTTAGTTTGGTGTTTCTGTATAAGTACGTGGATGATATCATCTGTGCAGTACCGGGTGATAAAGTTGATGAAGTACTCCACGTTTTTAATAATTATAATACTCACATCCAGTTTACAGTGGAGAGGGAAGTTGACTTTGGTATGCCTTTTCTTGATACGAAAGTCATACGCAATCCAGTGACAAATAACATTATTTTGGATTGGCATAAAAAACCCACGGCTTCTGGTAGATTTCTCAATTTTTACTCCAGTCACTCTCTCTGTCAAAAGGTGAACACCATGTTAGCTATGCGTAACAGAGTCACTTGAATCAGTGATCTGTCATTTATTAATAAAAACTTACACGAGCTGGCTGAGATTTTTGAGAATAATGGTTATCCTCGGACTCTGGTTAAGAATATAATTTTTAATACCCCTTACTGCGATGGCCATCAGTGGGGCCATGAGTTTCGAATTGTGAGGGTGGAACGTAGAACTGTGGGCAGCATGTTTTCGAAAGTGAAAGATCGAACTCCACTGGCTCTGCAGTCTAACATAGTTTATTCTATCCCTTGCGGAGTGTGCTCACTGAGGTATGTTGGACAGACGAGTCAGTGGTTAAAGTCTAGATTGGCACTGCATAAGAGTGACACAGAATTAGGAAGGAAAAATTGTGCCGTCGCACAACATGCTAATGACACGGGCCATCGAATAGATTGGGATAACACAAGGATTGTCGAGGTGGAGAATAACTATAAGTCCAGGCTCTTTCTTGAAATGTTTCACATTCAACGAAATATAAATACCAACATGAATTTTAAATCTGACACTAACCAGCTTAATAATATTTACTCATTTTTAATAAACCATAACTTCAAAAATATGCGCGAATCGAATGAACAAGGCTCTGACGGGTGATGTTTTTTGGTGTTGTAAACTCTATTGACCTTTGTGGTGTGCATTGTCCATTATACATTTTACTCCGAGCAGGTGGTGTGTGGCGATTTTATAATTTTCAACGATTCATTTTCTTTTTCAAATAATATTAAGCAGTTTTAAAGTGTAGTATGTTTTGTCTTAAGTGTTGTGGAAGGCGTGGAGTTGTGATGCAGGCTGATTTTCTAATTATTTACCATCTTTAATGTGCTGTCTCGCTAGGTTGACTTTTACTACTCTGTTTGTAAGTAAATTTATTTTTCGTTAATTAAGTTTTGCGTTAAATGTTACATCAAACTGATGCCTTTCGTCTCTTTATTGTTAACAGCTTGTCCTGAAGAAGCTTTTAATTAAAGCGAAAATTCGAACTGGATAAAAGGAGTTTCTTTTAATAAACCCAAACTGACCGAATTCTTCCATATATTGTGATTTGACTTCGTCAATTATCCACGGTCGTTACGTGTTTTTTCATTTATCTGAAAATGGGATTCTACAACAACATCCGTACGAGGTTTGGTGCTGAAGCGTACCGCACCTTAAAGAACCGGGCATCTATCAACACCAAGTTAGCCAATGCGAGAAACAGAAGAATTTTCCTTTTGATTTATCGAAGGGATAGCGTCAGTCCTGGTCACATCACCAATGGATCCAGGAACCTTGTCCGATTGCTTGACTGTGAGAACAAGACACTAGCTAGAAAGATAGATTCTTTTAACACGAGGTTAAAAACAAAAATTCTTAATTTTGAAATTCAAATCACCATAAATAATGTTAAAAAACTTGAAAATAAATTAAATGCAGTTGTAACAAAGGCTAAGGGGTTGTTACCTGGACATATTTGCAATGAATTCTCTAATAATATGACATTTACTTTCAACAAACAATTTTCCAAAATTAAAAATAAACATTTAAAGAAACTGTCTAAATTAAAATCAGAAATCGTCAATAAGAAGCCTTTTCATGACAATAAAAACTGGTTTATTAATCTTACAGAGAAACAAATACCCAAAGATATAGCCGATTTTTTGTCTCTGGGTCAAAAATTCTGTCTTAATTCGACACATAAAGATGTTCCAATATCAGATTTACTGTCACAAGTTGAAAATATTATACAGTCGCTACCCCAAAATGAGCAGGACATATACAGAGCACGCGCTACTATTGATGAAATCGCTCTTCGTTATGGTGTTCCACGCCGCATTATAAGCGATAATGGTCCGCAGTTTGTGTCAGCAGTTATGCAGCAAGTCGTTTATTGCCTTGGAATTCAACAATGTCTGAACCCAGTTTACCATCCACAGTCCAACCCAGAAGAGCGACGTAATAGAGATTAAAATTAGAACTGTCCATTTTAGTACGCGATCGTCATACGAAGTGGAACAGTTTTTTATCATGTATTCGGTTCGCGATGAACACTGCAAATAATGTTTCTACCGGTTATACGCCGGCCTATTTGAATTTTGCTCGCGAACTAAGAACACCGTCTAATTTTATCACGATCTACGTGTTATTAATGATAATGGAAACGTTATTTTAATTACGCCATATTTGAACAATTTTTGTGAAGTGCTAAAAGCTGCCCGCGAAATAAATGAAAGTAAACATACTATTCAAAACGATATTCGGACACACATCGTCGGGATATAGAAACTTTTAACGCCGGTGACAAAGTGTTAATCGATCTTCATGCGCTTAGTAATGCGTCTAGTACGTTCGCGTCCAAGTTCGCTCCACGTCGTGATGGACCATACGTTATTGTTCGTCAATGTTCACCAACTACGTAGGCAATAGCGTCCCAAAAGATGACGACAACAACCCAATCCCAATCCGACCTATCCGCAAAAGAGGTAGGCCCAAGAAGACACATACGTCCCAGTCTCAAGCCCCCGCAGCAGTAGTGGATGACCGTTTCAATACCAATCGTCGTCTACGCCTTCCAAAACAGTAAACATTATTGGACTCCACACGGGACGTTAGTGGAATCCAAAGGCGGAGTGTGTTATACTATAGTTCATCCCGAAAATATACGTTGCCAAGCAACAGGGTTGCTATGTTTTTCCCGATTATTATGACATAGAAGTTTTGGCAGCTTTACATAGACGATACTCCTAGTCCCGCTACCAGTTTTCCTGTTCCGTGTTCTTCTGTGCGACGTCTTGGCCCCTTCATTCCAGTACCGAGTGAAGCCCGGTACTACCGTCCCGGACAACCCCGACAGCAAGTTTCATCTTTCACGGGTCAGCTTCCTTCCAGTTCATTTACTCCTTACTGTTTAACTCCCGCCCAACATTCTATTACAAATTGAAATTATACATTTATCCCGCCACACTACTTTTATTTATTTTTACTTTGAGATAATTAAACAATTTATTGTTAGAATTCATGCTACTCTGCATCAATTATTTCAACAAAATAATGTTTAATAGAACCAATTAATTTGTAATTACAAATGGATATAACAAATCAGCCAATTCAGTAAGCTACAAATTTCGTTATATTTATAGTTCACGTTTGTACATTACTACTACTTACCCATATCTTTGTGATAGAATAATTGAAATTTATACTTACCTTGTTTGTACAATTTCAAATGAAAATAATACCAGTAATACCAATATTAATTAATGAACACTATAAAAAACGAACAAAAATGTACATAATAAGTATATATTTAAAAATAATATATCTTACTTACATATTTTATATTACCTTGAGGTACCTCGTGGTACCTTGAGATACGAGTGCCCTAACATACGAGGTTTTTGAGATACGAGCCATCATTAGATCGACTGTTTGACTTGAGAAATGAGTAGTAATTCGAGATACGAGATAGCTTCAGCAACATCATAAACACAATTGTCATCATAAAGCCCATTCCTATCTACTCCATTCGCATGAGTATCCTGTCGGAACCTTATCGGAGCGCATTTGGCTGCGGTGCCGTAATTTGAATAATTTTAATTTGAATGAGTAAAATTGATTCGAGATACGAGTATTTTGACTAAGGAGCATGGCCAGGGAACGAATTAAACTCGTATCTCAAGGTACCACTGTATGTAAAAATATTTATTATGAATCATAATAAGTGTCTCCAAATTATTTACAAGTACGATATCCGTACTTGTGTTGTAAAATTGTAAATATAGGTACACAATTGACTTTCAGTATGGATGTAGATGTAATAATTGGGAATTTCAGCTGCATACATATTTTTTTCATTGTAATTTGAGATAAATTGTATGTGATGCCGGATATGTGAATGGTGATACTGTCTGACCTTTTCACACGCATGGGTATGATTTGTTATATTTTCAACTTAGAAGACTCGTAAATCTTTCTTTTTTATGGCCCAAATCAGTAGGGCCCTTTCGTTAAGTGCTTTGTGTCTTGATATTTTGTGTATGTGTTATTTGCTTAATTATAAATTATGGTATCGTGGACCGAGATAGTTTATACATGAGAGGTATAAGTTCAAGACAAAAAGATGAAGAGAAAAACATTCTGTAGAGAACAGTCGAGATTAACAGCCGACATTCGGCATTCTACTTAAGATGTAGTCTTTTTTCATTTATTTTTATAATGTAACTTAGTGTAGTGTTTTGTGTTTTGTAAATGGTAAGCTAATTATTATTTCCTCCTTTGTGTTTTCACTTCTTTGTATTTTTACGAGAATCTAACAGCTCCTCTAGATGGTAATTTTAAGGATGAGTGTCTCTTTTATATTTTTTATTCATTCATTTTTAAGTTTTTTTAATTTAATAAATTTGTTATTTTGTTGAGAAGTGTTGTCCTTTGAGTTAAATATCAATATGAGTAGTTTAATTAGTTTTGCCTGCTAAAATGCTGCACTGGTCCCATTGCAAGAACTCACGTGCAGAGCGAGTGTAAGAGCAATAATAGTGGTGGCTTGTGTTTGGGGGGTCGTGGTGTTTGACTTTAAATGTTTTAGAACATTTTTTTGTCATGCACTAATCACATTCCAAGAACCCACCATCCTACTGTTACATAGAAAGACAACTGCATAAACTAATTCTATTAAGCTTAAAGGATTCAGCATATATAACTGCTATATTCCGCTCTCCATATTAATTAAAATTACAGTAGCAAGAAATAATTGGTCAAACTTAAGCAAACAAAGTGCTTATGTAAACAAATAAAGATGACTGTTAACCCCCCATCTACAAAGCATTATCACTACGGTATAGCAGTTCTCAACCATGTACTTAGGTAAATATATAGTAAGCATTAATGTTCCTGGTAATTGAGTTCCTATCCAAATGGGGCTTCACCACATCAGCAAGCATACATGTTCTTTCGATGAGGTATGTATTCATACGAGAACACGCAGATGGTCTCAATTCCATTGCAGAGCATCCATTACAGAGTGTGATTCATCATTTCAAATAAAGCATCAGCTGCAATGAAACATATTTCAGATAAATAAAC
Source organism: Aphodius granarius (assembly GCA_963971325.1). Lineage (NCBI taxonomy): Eukaryota > Metazoa > Arthropoda > Insecta > Coleoptera > Scarabaeidae > Aphodius > Aphodius granarius. Next base: position 16,837,488 of record OZ020223.1, read on the forward strand.
TATATGAAATTAAAATAACAATATTTACCATATTTCAATAGATGTTTCTTGAAAACCATGGCAGTTTTTCGGTGTTTCTGGAAGATGTTGCATGGGCTTGCATTAATGTCTTTATACAGATATCCGTAGCATTTCTTTCTCAACGTCCACTAACTGTGGAGTAACGAACATGCAAACATTTTAACCATGTGCAATTTATAATTTTATATGTATGTCACTTCAGATGGCGACAAGGTATGCATGCAGAGTCTTTATTGAACACATGAACGGTGATCTCAAGGTGGACGACCAAATTATAATCTGCGAGACTTCAAGCACAATCACAAGCGTTATACGAAGACTGCACGTTCTTCAGATGTATGCGATATGTGTCCGTGTGATACAGAACTATAGTACGGCTTCCTGTGACCGATTATGGATCGTCCAGGCTTATTGTTTCACTGTATTGAGGTCTTATGTTATCTTCTTGCAACAGTAGTATAGTCGTCACAACCTGAATAATCGTGATTAGATGTACATACATATTTCTATACACAGAAGGAATGAAACTTATCTCGCATCGAATCATACAGAAATCAAACAACCAGTCTCATAACCTCTACGTGTGCATACACATGGCATGTTGTCGTACGTCACAAACGATTGACAGGGAAAAGATACTGTCACCGCGCCCGAAACAACGTCGCGCAAGAAACGTATCAACTCAGCTTAATGTTTATTGACAATGAACCCTCTAGTTGCTATGATAACCTTGCAAGCCGCATGCGAGCCGTATCCGCTGTTTTATGGAGCGTTCAGAACGACGGAGCGGATACGGCTCGCACGCGGCTCGCAAGGTTGTCATAGCAACTAGTGTGTTCATTGTCAATAAACATTAAGCTGAGTTGATACGTTTCTCGCGCGCATGCGATGTCGTTTCGCGCGCGGTGACAGCGGAAACCATAGCCTTCGTTTCGCGGGCATTGACAGCGGAGACCATAGCCTTCACAATGACGGATCCCACGCGGCTCGCAAGATTGTCATAACAACTAAAGGGTTCTGTGTCAACAAACTTTTCATACGATTCTCGCGCGCATGCGACGTCGTTTCGTACGCGTTTACGGCGGAGCCCTAGCGTTCACAATTACGGATCCCACGCGGCTCGCATGGGTGTCATAGCAACTAAACGGTTCGGCGTAAACAAACTTTTGATACGATTCTCGCGCGCATGCGACGTTGTTTCGCGCGCGGTGATGGCGGAGCCCTAGCGTTCACAATGACGGATGCCACGCGGCTCGCAAGGGTGTCATAGCAACTAAACTGTTCAGTATAAAAAAACTTTAGTTGATACGTTTCTCGTGCGAATGTGACGGCGTTTAGCGCGCGGTGTCGCCGGTGACAGCATCTGTCCCCTGACTATCGTTTCTAACGTACATCATACCACATGTACAGATAGTAGTTATGAGACTGGTTGTTTGATTTCTGTATAATCCCAATTAATATAATATAAGTGAAGTTTTAAACGATGCCATTAAAAAAAGAGATAAATAAAATTTATTTTGTGACAAAATAAAACAAGTCCGGCAACATACAGTTTGTAATTACAAATATGTGCCCATGAGTAATAAAATTGGTAAATATGAACTTAAATGTTGTGCTTTTATTTAAATAAAATCTGCTTTATACAAAAATTCCTAAGAAAGACAATAATGATACATATAATATAATAACTACTATTCCTGACTATTCATGCCACAAGTGCGAGAGATTTTTTTGTGGAAAAGATTACTAGTTTGTGGTGCAAGACTTCAAACAAAATTAAAATTATTTTTCAAATGTTTAGAACAATTTGTTTGAACATTTGTTTTGTTCGAGCGGTGAAATATCTAGTTAATTTGAGAGAATAAACCAGATCTGTTTCAATGGCAACTGCATCATAAATAACAATAACAGATTCAGTCTTCTAAAAAAACTAATTTCGAAGTAGTTCTTGACAGTTGCTCAAACAAAGCTGTTATTCTGTCTAGAAACCCAATCACAAATAATTACAGAACTTAAAAAAACGGTCAATCTATTAACTGACATAAGTACATAAACTAGTTAAAACTATGTATTATGCAGAATGAGAACTGCAAAGTATAAACCTGGTAGGCTTTCTTATTTAAACATAGATACCCATTAACGTCCCATCTGGAAAGCATGATGACTATGATTTCTGTAACTTATTTCTATGTTCGGACCTTGCAGTTCTCAACCGATGTACACATCTACTTAAGTAATTATATGTACATATAATTTATATATAACATTAATGTTTTTTGGTAATTCTTAATTCTTCTTCTTTGGATGGAGGCGGTTCTCAATTCTCTCAATTCCTGTGCATCCATTACAGAGTGTGATAAATCATTTCAAGTAAAGTATCTCTACAAATAAACATACTTCAGCTAATGAACTATGTGAAAAATAAAATATCAATATTTACCATTTTATAATAATAATTGATCACATAAACGTAGATTTCAAGGTATTCGATCAAATTATGTGATCAATTCAAATCTATGATACTTCAAGCATAAACACATGCGTATACACTTTCTTCAGATGTAGGATATGTGTCCATACGATACAGAACTATAGTACGCTTTCCTGTGGCCGAAAATGAATCCTCCAGGCTTATTGTTTCACTTTATTTTATGTTATCTTCTTGCAACAGTAGTATAGTCGTCACAACCAGAATAATAGTGATTAGATGTAGATACGTATTTCTATACACAGGAGGAATGAAACTTACCTCGCATCGGATCATACAGAAATCAAACAACCTGCCTCATAACCTCTACGTGTACACATGACATGTTGTACGTCAGAAATGGGACAGATACTGTCACCGCGCGCTAAACGACGTCTCGTGCGCGCGAGAATCGTATCAACGCAGCTTAGAGTTTGTTGACTGTGACCCCTCTAATTGCTATGACAACATTGCGAGCCGCGTGCGAGCCGTATCCGCTCCGTCGTTGTGAACGCTATTTTACTTAAAAATGCTAATTTCAATTTAATGATTCTTGCTAGGATATAGGGTTTGATGATTTATGATAAACAAAAAGCAGTGTTCTTGTTTGGTTGTTTATTTTCTATTTGGACTACATGTTTCGTCTTGAAACTTCTTTAGGTCTAACTGCAAAAAGGACATACACTTTAGACAAATTACCCACATCATTCATAAATAGGTGGTGGCGGTCACGCAGTAGGTGGTCACGCACCGTCCTTTGATAAGGTTCACCTCACACATATGTAACTCTTTTTAAATATTCTTGAACAACACATGGTGTCTTCAAGGAGGTGAAGGGTAGTGGAATTACGTAAAATTACAAAAGCCACCACCTGTTTATGAATGAGGAAATTTGTCTAAAGTGTGTCCTTTTTGCATTAGACCTGAAGAAGTCGCAAGACAAAACAGTCTAGAAAGAAAATAAACAACCAAACGAAATCACTGTTTTTTTGATTATCATAATTCATCAACCCCTATATCCAATTACATAATTCTCGTTAACATGGAAGAATTTATCAAACGTGAATGATTCTTACTCAGGATATAGTTTTTTTATTGTAGGTGTGAGTTTTGCGATTTTTTGTATATGAATTATATAATAAATAACATAAAGCAAAACTAAAGCTAAAATAACTGAAAGCACACAAGTGCATGGCAAAAAATGTCAAATTCAAAATAGCATATTATGTCAATTTTCGGTTCCTATAAGTAAAACAGATTTTTGTATTGATGTTGAACGTTTATAAGATATTTAATGGTAACAACTACAAAATATGCACTTTGTATAATGTTGGCTAACGTTACACTTTACTAAATCATATAAAAACACATTTGCTATGGAACAACCTGTATAAGTGTGGGTTATAAAATACGATGATTCCGATATAAAACATTTTTTTGTTTGTCTAATTATGTAAAAGGGAGCAAATATATATTTGTACATTTTTGTATATAATAAAATGTATTCAGCTCCATGTATAAGTCCATGGTTTTCATTTATTTTTTGAATTATTGTCCAATTTCCAATAAATGTATCATGTCGACATGGAAACCTTTACTTAACGATCATTTAACAATGCTAATTTGAATTGAATGATTCTTACCGATGATTTTTTTTACTTCCGGTGCCACGTGAGCGAAAATTTTGAAAGTGAATTGGCATTTATTATTGACATACTTCCGATTCGACAGTACTGATGAACGTTAAAATATTTCACTTCGGTACAAGACGGGCGCTTTACTTTATCGACGTGTTAAACATGATGTGAAGATTTGCTGTCGATCATTCACGAACAACGCCTCATGGCCCGTGCTCCGCGTCTAAAATCAATAAAACCATCATAAGATCTTAAAAACATCGCACCTTGTACCGGGTGTTTAAAATAAAGTGAAACACGCATAAGAGTAAAGTACCTTGAATATTAATATTATCGAAAAATTTTATTTGGGAATGTTGCTTAGATTTAATAATTACGCTCAGATTTGAAATCACAGCCACCTACGACAGAACAAATCTTTTTCGCTTCTTTTTTAAATTTCCACTATTTGAGAACAATTTTGTATCTAGTAAGGAGAATCATTTAAAATCACTAGCGATTTGAAATGATTCTCCTTAAACAGTTTCTTAGATATTTGTTCAAATTTCCTATAATACTCGCTATTTTGATATCGTTTCAAGCGTATCTTTAAAATCATTGCAAAAATTACCTTTTCCTTGGTGCATTTATGATTTTTCACCCAGTAAATATCAAAATGTCATGCAATACGCAACACAGGTAAGTAAAATAGCTTCCTTTGACTTATTATTGGTGATTGTGTGTGTGCTGATAACACAAATTTACCAGCTGTTCACGTATTTGTATGGTATACACCTCATTTCCTTAATTAATTCAAATTTTTATGGTTTACCTGTGTGTCACATGATATTTTGATATTTACTGGCTGAAAAATCATAAGCGCACCAAGGAAACGGTCATTTTTGTAATGATTTCAAAGAAGCGCTGGAAACGCTGTCGAAATGGCGAGTATTATAGGAAATTTGAACAAATATCTACAAAACCGTTTAAGAAGAATTATTTTAAGTCACTAGCAACTACAAAACCCTTCTCAAATAGTGAAAATCTAAAAAAGAAGCGACAAAAAAATTTCTGTCGCAGGTGGCTAATGCGCCTCCAAAATTACAAAAAAAAGGGTAAGTGCGACACCTGGTGACAACAGTGTGGTTGAAGATCAAAATTTAAAATTAAATATTAAATATGTACTAGAAATATAATGATGAATAATCTTTAAATTGTTTTGCTCTATTGTTGTCTAATTCTATCACAAAGGAATAAATATTGCTCAAATTGTCAACATCAGTTTTAAAGTTAACAGTACACTCAGTGGTCTTGATGTGGTACATCTCCAGAAACGAACGTCCATAGTAATTAGACTCTCTATCCAACACCCTGACACCCTCAAAATCAAATGTGTGACCAAGATTCAATGAGTGATTAGCCAATGCACATCTAGGTTTACGTGTATTGCAATCGCTTTTATGAAGTGATAAGCAATTCTTTAACCATTGAGAGGTGATGCCAACATATTTACCATCACAGTCATTGCAATCTATACAGTAAACTACGTTAGACTGATATGGTAAAGGATCACGGTCTTTAATATTGCTGAAAACTTTCTTGACTTTGTCAGGGTAATGATAACCGAACCTTTTATTGTCCGGCAATACACTGGTAAATATTTGCTTTAACTTGTTGCTGATTACTGACACTGAAGTTAACTTCAAATAGGTGAGAGTGGGTTTGACCTCCATAGGTAGAGCGAAAATACTCACGATATAATCATTGTCGCTGTTAGCAGAGAACAGAAGCTTGCTTACTAACTTTATGGGGAAACTGTTATTAATAAAAATTGCCTTTAACTTAGCCAAAGATGAACCATAAAATTCTGGGCTACAAATTCTTTTAATCCTGTGCTTCATTCCCGTAATGGTATTAATTTTATGACTGAACATATGGTTTGAGAAAAAATTAATGTACCTACCCGAAAAAATCGGCTTAGTGTACCAATCCGTCAACAATTTGTCACCCTCACCGTGCATTACCATACAATCAAGGAAGGGGATATTATTGTTATCCTCAACCTCAACAGTAAATTGGACATGGGGATTAAAACCATTAAAAATGTTCAAAGTTGTCTCAATCCCATCCCGCGGCACACAGGTGAAGAGATCGTCTACATACTTGCAAATGAACGGCAGTGGAAACGGTAACAAGGGAATAACACTGTCAAGTACCAAATCCATGACTGTAGTGGCCAAAATGGGACTTATGGGATCACCCATGGGCGTGCCAAATCTCTGACGGTATGTTCTGTTTTGAAATGTAAAGTAAGTATTGTCAAAAACAAATTTGCAAACTTCCAGGAATGAGTCAAGGGTGAATTTGCAGTTAACCCTAATAAGCTCCCAGTTGTCCCTGATGGTAGACGCGACCAAAGTCCAAGGAATATTAGTAAACAAATTGACCACGTCCAATGAAATCAATATGAAACCCCTGGGAATAATTACGTCCCTCAACCTATTCACAAAATCAAAGGTATTTCTTACATTGTATTGGGTGCGGTTACCCAACGATTCACTCAGGATAGAGGCCAAAAAACTGGGTACCCGATACGTAGCTGAACCGTAGGCAGATATTATGGGTCTCAGGGGAACATTAACATTGTGGATCTTGGGCAAAAAAATAACATTTACTCAGACAAGCATTATTGATGCACAAATTTTGGTAGATATCTTTCTCTATGTAATTTTTGTTCTTAGGATCTAATAACAATTTGTTGGTTTTTCTTTGAAGAATTTGCAATGGATCTTTGTTTATTACCTGATAAATTTGGGGATCATTTAACATATCAACACCCTTAGCGATATAAACATCTTTATCCATCACCACAGTCACAGAAGCCTTATCAGCCGTTGTTACCAAAATATTGTCATTTTGCTTCAGGAACGTTTTAGTTTTCCTCAACAGGGTATTAAGATTGTTGTTCAGCCACGTATCGGTACGGTCACCAAGTAAAAAATTCGTCAAAATATTCGTTCCCCTCGCCCTTAACCTATCCCTTCCCTCCTCCGGGCAAGCCGATAACACACCCTCAAACTCCGATCACTAAGTACGGTCACGAAGTAAAAAATCCGTCACTCATTGAATCTTGGTCACACATTTGTTAACGATATGTATGTAGGGTTGGGAGGCACTATGCCAGGCATAGGCGGCGCTTAGGCCCCAGTGGGCCCTTTGTGCCAGCCTCCATCATGCCCACCCGGTATTATATACCCGTAACGAGTAATCAACTTATGGATGTAGCCAAGGTTAGCTTACTCGACAGGGGAGCATTGCGTATTGTGTCCATAGATGGCCAGGGATCATCAAATGCACTTACCCTCTGGTCTTCTAGGGCGGGACAATCACATAAAATGTGCCTTACCGTTTCTTCTTTTTGCTTACACGCTCGACAGAAGAAAGTGTCGCTGAGCTGCATATTGTACATATGCTTTCTGGTACCACAGTGTCCCGTGAGTAGGCCGGTGATGAGACGCAGCTTACTTCTGGGGAGCTCGTGTAATTTCTTCGCCATCCCAACAGATGGGTAGCTGAGAAGTACCTTGGCTGTTGAGGAGCCTGGAGTTGCATCCCACCTATTCTTGAATTTTTTGTGGGTGACGTCCTTCAGGATCCCTAAATGGGAAGAAGAGGACGGAAGGAGGAAGGGCTCTGGTGCCTCCGGCGCCCGCCTAGACGCCCTGCGAGCAAGTTTGTCGGCGTACTGATTGCCCTTGATCCCATTGTATCCCTTAGTCCAGGCCAGGGTGATGGAATTTGACCTGGACGCATTGACCAGGGCCTGGTGACAGTCGAGAAGAAGCCCAGAGGAGAAGCGACACCTCTCCAGGGCTAAAATGAACTGTCTGCTGTCAGTGAATATCACTATGTTCCTGCCGGATTTATTGGAGTTGGCGACAACTTCCGAGGCAGTTTTAATGGCGTATAATTCCGCCTGCGTTACAGATGGGTACTTGCCAAGTGGTATGGATAGCCGTGCTTGGAAATCGTGGGAGAAGATCCCTACTCCAGTACCCTCCTGTCGTTTCGAGCCGTCGGTGTAGATTTTCAGGCTCGCATTAGCATCGATTGCAGTGGATGAGGTGTGCGTGTGATATGGTTTCCTGAAAGTGGGGAGAAAAGACAATTGTAGGACATTCCAAAAGTGGCATACCTTTGATTGTCTCATTCCAGAGTTTGCCTCTCGCTCCACTTCGGAACCCTTCACAGGAGAATCCCGTCGTGCGAAGTCTGAGCATCGTAGCCATCGCCGTCTCTTCAATGAAGATGTCAAGGGGCGGCAGGTACAGCATGTGCTCCATCGCAGTAGTGGGTGTGGTATTCATTGCGCCAGTGATACTTAGACAGGCCATTCTTTGAATGTGGTTCAGTTTGGTGATAGTGGAAGCTAGCTTGACCCTAGAGAACTACGCCACCGCACCGTAAATTAGCATCGGACGAATAACGGCCGTGTATAACCAAAGAGTATGCTTTGGTGAAAGACCCCAGGTACGACCTATGATCCTCTTACACTGGCCGAAAGCTGTACGAGCCCTTTGTACCCTGTTTGTCAGGTGTTTGTCCCATTTCAGTTTTCTGTCGAAGATAAGACCGAGGTATTTCACTTCCTCAGAAAGACTGAGTGGGGTACCAAAGAATATCGGTGGTCTGAAGTTGTCGATCTTGTGCTTTCTGGTGAAAAGCATCAACTCAGTTTTGGCAGGGTTGACTGATAGTTGTTGGTCCCTGCACCATTCCTCAATCAGTTTGAGTGCCACCCTTATCGTGTCGGATAGGGAATTGGCATGTATGCCCATGATGAGGATAACTAGGTCGTCCGCATATCCCGTGACGTAAGGTTCCACAAAAGTGGCGACAGGACGCCTCCCTGTGGACAACCGCCGGCGACCTTGCCTTTGAGTTTGAAGCCTCCAGTCTTAAAGTTCACCACGCGTGTTGTGAGCATTGTAATAATCCAGTTTCTGAGCATCGCAGGCACCCCCGTTCCTCAAGGATATGCTGTATGCTTCGGAAATGGTGCAATCGGAAGCACCCTCGATGTCGATGAATACACCTAGGGTTGACTGCTTGTCGTCCAAGGATTTCTCGATGAACCCAGAAACGCTGCATAGCGCTGAGTCGGTGGATCTGTCCAGGGTGTAGGCATGCTGGCTAGGGTGTAGAGGTCGGTCAGCCAGTGACGTGTCCCATATAAAACGGTCGCATAGCCTCTCCAATGTCTTAACGAAGAAGGAAGAGAGGCTGATCGGTCGAAAAGACTTTGGAATGGAGTAGTCCTGCCTGGCTGGTTTTGGGATGAACGTGACCGTAACATCTCGCCAGCGGGCGGGTATATAGCCCAGCACAAGGCTGGCTTGAAGCAGTCTCTCTAGGTGTGGCTCGATCAGGTCCAGGCCCCACTGTAGTAGGGCTGGGAAGATGCCATCTGGACCCGGGGATTTGAATTGGGCAACTACGTATGGCCCAACGGATTTTGCTTCTCTCGCAGACGTGGTGCACTGTGCGCCAGTCGTTCTCGGAGGGGAAGCAGCGCATCTCCTCTACCTCGGGTGAGGAGCTAGTGGCGACACCAACTGAACCTGGAAAATGAACATCCATTAGCAGTTGTAAGCTTTCGGAGAGGTTGCTGGTATAATTGCCATCAGCCCTCCTAAGAATACCGATTTCCCGACAGGGGTCGCTAGAAATTAGCTTTTTAAGTCGGGAGACCTCGGAGACGCTCTCGACATCTTCACAGAAAGTACGCCAAGCCTTTCTCTGTTGCTGTCGGATGGTCCTTTTAAACGTCGCTAGGTTTTCCTTGTAAAGGGCCCAGTCGGCGTCAGATTTAGTGCGCTTGGCCTTGTTGTAAGCTTTCCGCGTAAGGTTTCGAAGCTGACTGAGTGCTGCGCACCACCATAGGGAAGTGCGACCAGACTCCGTCACCTTAGTAAGCGGGCAAGCTTTCTTGTACGAGAATGTCAGGGCATTACTGATGGAGGTTGAATAGTCCTCCAGCTCCCTGGCATTCCGTGGGCGAGAGATAGTTAGGTTGTGCAACTCACCAGATAGATGATCGCGAAAGGCGCTGATATCAGTTTTTCTGGGGTCACGTACCACTCTCCGTTTTACCTTGCAGGAACCAAGATCGTATGTGATACATCTGTGGTGGGACATGGAGATTTCCTCCAAAACTTTCCAATTTTGGATGCTTTGAGAGATTGTTAAAGATAATTCATCATTATATTTCTAGTACATATTTAATATTTAATTTTAAATTTTGATTTTCAACCACACTGTTGTCACCAGGTGTCGCACTTACCCTTTATTTGTAATTTTGGAGGCGCATTGTGGGTCACCTTGTCGTCGTTTCTGTGTTCTCGCAATCACGAAGGTGTACGCATGCTTTTGTCTGCAATGGTGTCGTTGATTTTATATTCTGTGTAACATGTATCGCCTGTTCCGATGTCCGTTAGTTTTAATAACTCAATTTGTGAGTATTACATTAATTTTATTGATATTTTGATTGTGCTCTGGTGTTTGTTGTAGAAATTGCCTGTAGAAGAAACGAATTATAGTTTCGAAATATTGCAAATTTAATAACAGAGTTTTCTTTCGTGATCGTATACCCGACTAATATTCTAATTGCTTAATGCATCGATCGAAAAATTTCCCGCAACTGTACGTGTAGAAAATGGTTTTTTTACAACCATACAACGACAATATGGCACAGATGCAGTGGTGCAAATGAAATTAACTGCAAGAAACAGCATCAAATTGGCAAGATTGAGGAACAGGCGAACATTTTTGATCAAGTGTAGAAGATATGGTATAATTCCAAGACATATACAGGATGGTTCAAAGAAGACTGCGAACCTTTTAGATACCACGAATAGCAGGTTGGTTAGAAGAATAGATGGTTTTTGCTCCAAGTTGACATCAATAACTCTTAGTCTCGAAATTCAAATTACAATTAGTAACATAGAAAAATTAGAAAGTTTGTTATCGGCTTCTCATAATAATATTAGGCATGTTGTACCGTTTCATATTTATTCTCAGTTTATTGATACTTTAAAAATCAGATATAACAAAGAGTTCAATATGGTTAAAAAGATTAATGTTAAAAAATTTCAAAATCTGGTGGGATTGTGGACATCTTCAAAAACAACAAGGGTTGGCTGGTTAACTTGGCCTCGACTCCTAATCCTGCTGATATTCTTAATTTTCTTTCACTGGGGCCTAAGTTTTGTCTCTCAATCAACAGTAGGAATATAACTGTTAGGAGATTGTTGATGGAATTTGAGGGTGTGTTATCGGCTTGCCCGGAGGAGGGAAGGGATAGGTTAAGGGCGAGGGGAGCGAATATTTTTACGAATTTTTTACTTGGTGGCCGTGCCGATACGTGGCTGAACAACAATCTTAATACCCTGTTGAGGAAAACTAAAACGTTCCTAAAGCAAAATGACAATATTTTGGTAACAACGGCTGATAAGGATTCTGTGACTGTGGTGATGGATAAAGATGTTTATATCGCTAAGGGTGTTGATATGTTAAATGATCCCCAAATTTATCAGGTAATAAACAAAGATCCATTGCAAATTCTTCAAAGAAAAACCAACAAATTGTTATTAGATCCTAAGAACAAAAATTACATAGAGAAAGATATCTACCAAAATTTGTGCATCAATAATGCTTGTCTGAGTAAATGTTATTTTTTGCCCAAGATCCACAATGTTAGTGTTCCCCTGAGACCCATAATATCTGCCTACGGTTCAGCTAGGTATCGGGTACCCAGTTTTTTTGCCTCTATCCTGAGTGAATCCTTGGGTAACCGCACCCAATACAATGTAAGAAATACCTTTGATTTTGTGAATAGGTTGAGGGACGTAATTATTCCCAGGGGCTTCATATTGATTTCATTGGACGTGGTCAATTTGTTTACTAATATTCCTTGGACTTTGGTCGCGTCTACCATCAGGGACAACTGGGAGCTTATTAGGGTTAACTGCAAATTCACCCTTGACTCATTCCTGGAAGTTTGCAAATTTGTTTTTGACAATACTTACTTTACATTTCAAAACAGAACATACCGTCAGAGATTTGGCACGCCCATGGGTGATCCCATAAGTCCCATTTTGGCCACTACAGTCATGGATTTGGTACTTGACAGTGTTATTCCCTTGTTACCGTTTCCACTGCCGTTCATTTGCAAGTATGTAGACGATCTCTTCACCTGTGTGCCGCGGGATGGGATTGAGACAACTTTGAACATTTTTAATGCTTTTAATCCGCATGTCCAATTTACTGTTGAGGTTGAGGATAACAATAATATCCCCTTCCTTGATTGTATGGTGATGCACAGTGAGGGTGAAAAATTGTTGACGGATTGGTACACTAAGCCGACTTTTTCGGGTAGGTACTGTTACACTTTGATTTTCCAAACCAACCAAAGAGAGAGAGTAAAGAAAACAAACTGACGGCTATGTCCAAAATCTTCCGAATTCGTTCCTACCTGTGCGATTGTGCAATTCTGAGGTCCTCGAGTGCTCCGACTTAGCTCAGGGGATGGCGTGGGTCTCACTCCAACTCCTAATCCAAAGTGTAACAGGGGTTTAAGGGCGCCACCCACCTTATACTCGATATGGACGTAAACCCGGTGGCAAGGTAGATCGAAGTCAGCCACAATACGACACAGGATAAGATGAAGTTGTATTCCCCAAATAAAAGAGGTAAAATGAGGACAACATCCGCTTTATTGTTCGTAGTAGACGTAAGTCAAAAGTTCCGTGGATACACACAATTAAATATATGGTATGCAATGAACTAAATGTAAATATACGTTGTATTGCTTCCTAGGGTTTCAGCCTATCCAAAACAAACCAGGTACACAAGTAATATATGCAAGTGATCGACAAGATCAACGTTCAATGCAAATAAAACACAAAATATATAGAGATAAACAAACAAATGCGCACCCCCAATATTATCTGGCCAGACAACCGTGTAAGTCGCAATCTTGGTCAATTCCAAGAAAGATAATTAAATTAGGAAAATTAAAACCGCATTGAAGTTGTTGATTAACAAAAGAAGGCTTAATTACATTAGATAAACAAACAAATAAATGCTGAATGCTGAATTAATTATGTAATCGAAACCAAAGAGAACTAAACGCTGAAGGCGTCCTTTCCAGCGAAAGGAAAAACAAAATACGTCGTTGATTAATATACAAACACACTAATGAACCACTGAAGGTGGATTCAGAAGTAATACCGGTAAACACTAACCAAAATTCTCGCAAAATATAAAATAAGAACAGTTAAACGCTGAGGGCGACGGTAAACGTGTAAATGGGAACAATCTGACCTTGTCGGTAGCTTAATGCTGGTCTGAGGTCGGGTCCTGTCCTCGGACGATGGAAGATGTACGATCTCCGAAGTCTTCGAACCTCAACCAATTCGTCAAACTCCAGCAGCTGGTTATTCGAGCGTGTGTCGACCAACAAAGGTTTGCCCTGCCAATAGATCCGCAGAAGGTCCGCCCAAACAACCGACTGGTAAATGGTTGTTTCAACCAACAGAACTCTCCAGCCAAAAAAAAGGACCCTACAAACGTCCACTAAATCACAACCGAGCCGTAAGAAAGTGAGTGTCATTACATACCAAAGGTGTTGGGTGGGTTAATTAGATCTCCTCGTTGACTTGTATCAAATCCACAAAAGTGAAAGAAGTCCACCGTTCACTGGGGTGGCTTCCAAAAGGATGAGGCCTCCAGATCCGCAATGCGAAAGGGAGCAATATCTGCCGACGTCCAATTCAACCGTGTACGCAGAATATGTCCCAGTAGGAGAAGCACAACACCACGCACAAATCAAGAGCGATTTTTCTAGAACTTCGATTATGACCAACTAACACCTTGTTTACAACTAGGCAACATCGAAAATGCGGGCAAGATGGCAGAGCGCCTCTATTTATGCACTGGATTCTTAGCAAAGAAACAGAAGTGGAAAGAATGTCGGAAAAATTGGACTAAAGGCATGAAAATCACCGCGATGACCCAACCATCATTGCCGACCAGTTGCTGGATGAATTCAAAATAAAACAAAGCGGGAATTAAGCCGGAACGATAACAAATTTGTGACGCCGCCATCTCGCGGACTCATCGTAACCTAATCCCTCAAAAAAAATTAGCTACTCCGGTACAAAATTAACAAGGAAGGATCTCAAACTGCTGGAGAAGAGAGTCCGCAGGCCCAAACAACACTGAGCAAATTATTTGCCTCAAAGTTACGTAAAACCGCGCAATTTGCAACGTAAAGGCTGGCACGCGGTTCGCCTAAAACGCAAGGAAGTTGGTAGAGTGATTTAACGTACAAAAAGTTGTTCAATAGCACGCTGGGGCTGAAAGCAAGTCTCAGGTAGCGGTAGAACAAATAAATTAATTAAAATAACCTCAGAAAACAGAGTGGAAAACATCAGTGTTTGCTATCAGCAATCAGAGATGGCGCCACTCATCCAAGATGGTACTAAAATTCAAACCCCTAACGAAACTGAAATGGCCCAATACGTAAAACCATGCTAACGATTGCAAAAATCAAAACTGAGTGTCACAACGCCCCCCTTCCTTCCACGGAGGTGAACTCTCTCCAGGAATTTACCGACGAAGAACTCTCCTGCCAAAGTGAATCTCTCTCTAACAATCTCTAGTCCTCCAACAACCGGCGACAACCGACCACCGACGAAAATGAAACAATTAGTGACAACCGACCCCCCATCTCACTACTTAACGTGAAAAGCTGTGCAAAGTTCTACCCCCGGCATCCGAAATCAAAGGAAGGCAGCCGTGGTGAAGCTAGAAGAACATAAAGGGGACGCCACAAAAAGAATAGGGAAGGGATTGATGCATTGCGACCCTGCCGAGCGACAGAGCCCTCGTGTACAAAATCTGGTACAGAGATCGCTCCTGCGACAAAAGAAGAAAGAAATGCCATCTCGCGGACTCATCGTAACCTAATCCCTCACAAAAAATTAGCTGCTCCGGTACAAAATTAACAAGGAAAGAGCTCAAACTGCTGGAGAAGAGAGTCCGCAGGCCCAAACAACCACTGAGCAAGTTATTTGCCTCAAAGTTACGTAAAACCGCGCAATTTGCAACGTAAAGGCTGGCACGCGGTTCGCCTAAAACGCAAGGAAGTTGGTAGAGTGATTTAACGTACAAAAAGTTGTTCAATAGCACGCTGGGGCTGAAAGCAGGTCTCAGGTAGCGGTAGAACAAATAAATTAATTAAAATAACTTCAGAAAACAGAGTGGAAAACATCAGTGTTTGCTATCAGCAATCAGAGATGGCGCCACTCATCCAAGATGTTACTAAAATTCAAACCCCTAACGAAACTGAAATGGCCCAATACGTAAAACCATGCTAACGATTGCAAAAATCAAAACTGAGTGTCACAACTCCCCCCTTCCTTCCACGGAGGTGAACTCTCTCCAGGAATTTACCGACGAAGAACTCTCCTGCCAAAGTGAATCTCCCTCCAACAATCTCTAGTCCTCCAACAACCGGCGACAACCGACCACCGACGAAAATGAAACAATTAGTGACAACCGACCCCCCATCTCACTACTTAACGTGAAAAGCTGTGCAAAGTTCTACCCCCGGCATCCGAAATCAAAGGAAGGCAGCCGTGGTGAAGCTAGAAGAACATAAAGGGGACGCCACAAAAAGAATAGGGAAGGGCTTGATGCATTGCGACCCTGCCGAGCGACAGAGCCCTCGTGTACAAAATCTGGTACAGAGACCGCTCCTGCGACAAAAGAAGAAAGAAATGAAGGAAGAACGAAGGAAGGATAGGTGAAGGGACGGTGCAGTGCTTCCTAGCCGAAAGACTAGGTCGTCGTATACACAGTCCGAAGAGAAAGACAAGAAAGAACGCACACCGGTGGCAAAACACCGCCCAACCTAAAAAAAAATAAAAGAGCATCTCGCATCTTTAAACAAAAAGGGTACCACCGATCAACAAAAAGAGCAAACGTTAACAAACTACGACCCAGGGCAACATCCACAACCTGGGGTGGTGGTACTGCGGACATCCAAAATTCAAAATTCCCGAAAAGGTTGACAGCAACAAACTATGCGACTGACAACCGAGCTACACAACCTCCAAAATAAACCAACGAACAAACCAAAGGTCACAAAGAACCTGGAGCCTCCGACGTGTTGCGAAGAACTCCGTTCTCTAATCTCCCGACAAGGAGAGATGGTAGATTGAACAAACCGGGTCACAGTTACCGGACTTTTACCGGACGCCGGAAAACGCGGTAG
Organism: Aphodius granarius; assembly: GCA_963971325.1. Lineage (NCBI taxonomy): Eukaryota > Metazoa > Arthropoda > Insecta > Coleoptera > Scarabaeidae > Aphodius > Aphodius granarius. Next base: position 16,853,932 of record OZ020223.1, read on the forward strand.
GAGTATATTCTGCCCCCCCCTACAGGGCACGGGTGTTTTACGTCGGCACTTCCTCATCCTGGGCCAACTTGAGATCCTGAACATGCCAAACTCCCTTAGATCGCCCCTCGTCGTCCTCCAACTCGTAAGTCCAATATCCCAGCTTCTTCTTGACTCAATAGGGCCCAACGAACTTGGCCGCTAACTTGGCATTAATATAATTGGCCGCATCTGACAAAACCTTGTTTCGTCGCCATACGTGTTGACCGACGGTGTACTGTACAGGCCTTCAGCGAAGGTTATAGACTTTTTGGCTGCGTTCTTGAGCAGCCATAAGCCCCTTCTTGACTCGTTCGAAGAGATTGCGGAATTCCTTGACACGCGTTGGTACATCCAAGGGCTCATCTTCCTGAGTCAGGACCCGCTCAAAAGCACTGCCGCGACCAACATAGTTCCTGCCAAAATTAACGAAGAACGGGGAATAACCGGTCGTTTCGCTCTTGGAGGCACGTATTGCACATCCGATATGGGCAAGATAGTCATCCCATTTCCGTTGATCATTTTTAACGTAACAACCGAGCATGGTCTTCACGACGCGGTTAACCCTTTCGACAGGATCGGCCCTAGGACAATATAAGGGGGTGTAAGAGATCTTGGTACCGTAGGAGTCGCACAAAGTTCTGAAATCCTTACTCCTCATCTGGATTCCGTTGTCGCAAATAAGATACTGCGGAGCGCCGTGCACCAAGAACACGTTTTCCTCTATCACCCTAGCCAAACTCTTAGCTGTCGCCGAACGGAGAGCAAACAGAAGAACGTACTTGCTAAAATAATCGCTTACGACGAGGATAGAGGTGTTTCCTCTTAACGAGCGGGGGAGGGGTCCCACGAAATCCAGGCTTATCATTTGCTAAGGTCGAGTTAGTTCTGGTCGGGAACCCATGAGTCCCGCAGGGGCGCGCTGTTCAGGCTTCTGGGCTGCACACACTCTACACCGTCGCACATATCCCGTGACATCCGCATGCATCTTCGGCCAAATATATCGCTCCAACAAACGCCAATATACCTTGTAGCCTCCGACATGGCCAGCACGAGGATCGTCATGGTACAACTTCAAGAGCGCGTCCCGACGGTCCTTCGGGGCAACCAACTTCCACTCCTCTCCCGAACCAGAAAGAGGCACGTGTCGAGATTTTGCATGCTTGTACAACAATCCCGCCTCGACTCGCCACTGCGAAAAGCGATGGAGATTTGCTTGAATTCGTGAAATCATTTTATGATACCAGGGATCCGAAGTATTCGAGAAATCTGGGACGGCGTCTGCAAACTTGACAGCATCAGCCGAGACTGGAACCGATCGAGACAAGCAGTCAGGCACAACCAGTTCACGTCCCTTGCGGTGAACAATATCATAATCGAACGGCTGCAATCGAACAGCCCACCTAGCCAGGCGGCTCGTAGGGTCCTTTAACTGATTAAGCCATACCAGAGATGCGTGGTCGGTAATCACCGTGAACTTGGTACCTTCCAGGTAATATCGCAGCTTTTCGATGGCCCAGATCACCCCAAGGCACTCACACACGTTCGGTGGTGGAGTAATTTCTCTCCTGGTGCGTCAATGATCGGGACAAAAAGGCAATCACTCGTTCCTCGCCGTCAATCTGTTGAGAGAGAACAGCACCGAGGCCGTAGGCAGAGGCATCAGTCTGCAAGCAAAAAGGCTTCTGGAAGTCTGGACATGTCAGGATGAGTGCAGTCACAAGATGCTGCTTGATCGCATTGAAGGCTTGATCACATTCCGGAGTCCAAACAAATTTTACGCCCTTCTTGGTCAGACGATTCAGAGGTGACATGATCGTGGCAAAGTCAGGCACGAAGCGGCGATACCAACTGGCCATGCCAGCAAACCGACGAATTTCCGAAACGTTCTGAGGTACCGCAATGTTCAGAATTGCACTCACCTTCTCCGGGTCAACTCTGAGGCCGTTCTTGTCAACAATGTAGCCCAGGTACTTCAGTTTGGGCAGGCAAAAGTGACACTTCTCCACACTAACCGTCAGTCCCGCTTCGCGGAGCCTAGTCAAAACCTTCTCCAGAATAACGAGATGAGTGGCAAAATCGGGCGCTATGATCACAATATCGTCAAGATACACCAGTACGTAGGGTTCCAGGTCAGCGCCTAGAATTCTATCTATTAGGTGTTGCCAAGTAGCTGGTGCATTCGTCAGTCCCATCGGCATTCTTCGGAACTGGAACAATCCTCGACCCGGCACAGTAAAAGCGGTATATTCCCTTGACGATTCGGCAACTGGGACCTGAAAATACGCAGACTTGATATCAAGCGAACTCAGATACTTCGCATTTCGCAGGCGCTCCAAAATAGCAGAGACGTAGGGAAGGGGCAAGGCATCCTTTTTAGTGACCTTATTTAAGCGTCGATAGTCTTCGCAAAAGCGGTAGCTGCCGTCTTTCTTAGGGACAAGGAGAATAGATGCAGACCACGCACTCTTGGAGGGTTCTACCACGCCTTGTTCCAATAATTTATTAAGCTCCTCATCAATTATTTTCTGCTTCACAGGGGAGACCGAGTAGTAACGCAGCTTAATCGGACGGGAGTCGGTTACAATTTCATGTTCGACAGAGGTCACCGTGCCTAAAGCGCCGTCCATGGCCCGAAAGTACCGGTCAACCAGAGAGTCCAACGCCGCTCGCTGGGTCCGGGTCAACCCGCCGCGAACGTGCAACTCGCAAAGGTCAGCACCCCCGCCACCAAATCTCCATACATCGTTCCGAAGGTCAGGAATGATGTCCATGGCCCGCCAGAAATCCATCCCCAAAATCAATGGATGCGGCACCTCGGGAACAACCATAACATTCAAGACGCAAGTCTTATTCAAGAGTGTGAAAGGAACAGCAACAGTACCCAACGAAGAACAGATACTCCCGTTCGTCACAGAGCAATTCCTTCGGGTGGACGAATCCAAGACCAAGCCAAGTGACAATAAAGTCTGGTAGCCGCCACCTCCAACAATGGTATTAGTCGCGCCCGAATCGAGCAATCCCAGCATGTCCAGTCCCAAAACGGTAACGTTCAAGTAGGGACGCGAATCTCCAGAAGCGTGTGAAATTACGTAATCCAAAAGGATGCGGTGAGCACTGTCGGTGGTCTGGTGGAATGAGGGCAGCTGTCGACCATTCAGGCCCCCCGATCGGAGTTTTCCGACTTCGAACAATTCGGGCAAGTCCTAACGGTTACATCCGGCCGTCGGCACACATAGCACCACATTCGTTCACGGCTCTGACGGCAATCCTTCGCGAGGTGACCAATCTTCCTGCATCGGAAACATCGGCGTGACCCTGAGCCGGATGTCTCAGGGGGCAACGAGATCTCCGCAGCCTCCGCACTGGACGACAAACATGCGAGTCCGGGCACGATGCAATCCCGACTTCTTCGAGGTGGGGCCTGATAGTGTTCAGCTCGGTACTTCTTGGTCTCCAACAGCAGACACTCAACCTCCAGTTCTGCGAGAGTTTGGACGGGAGGCAACTGCACTGTGTAAAACGGAGCCAAGTTCCTCCGGATAATATCCAACTGTACCTCCTTGGACAGCTGGCCATAACGAGAGAACAACGCCTGCATACAAGCCAAGTATTCTACAATGGGTTCGTTCAAACCTTGAGTTCGGCTCATCATTTCCTGGAACAGGCGGCTTCGGTAGTCTGGCGGCAAGTAATGCTTCTTCAAAAGCTCGGACAAATCCGTCCATGTCTTACACTTGTGAATGGCTGCTCTATACTACAACAGAGCCTTTCCCTGGAATAAGTCAAGAGATGACCGGAACAGCTCATCTTCCGTGTAACCTCGGGCTCTACGCAGCTCAGAGACCCGCTCAAGGAAGTCCATCACAGACAGCGACTGGGGTTCACCAGAGAAGTGAAGGTTCCACTTATAAATTGGAATCAATCGATCACCAGACCTAAAGCTCGCCGACTGGATGGTACTATTGTGAGCTTCATGTGTTGGACCCACCTCATCCTCATCACTCTCCGACTCACTGGGTATCTCGTCATCACCTTCCGCCAAAATACTCCCAGCGAGGTCCACCACGCTCGAAACACGAGGCTTCCTCTGTAAACGAGCCATAAGAGCTGCTAGCTTCGCCATCCATTCACCTCGCCTCCTAGACGTATCCGCTGTCTGTCCCTCAGTGGGGATAGCATCCACGCGACCCAACAAATGTACCACTCGAGAACAGCATCGCTGATAACCACTACTAGTTCGATCGGTATCGAAGGTCCTGGCCAGGGCTTCCAGTTCGGAATACTTAGTCTCGATTCCACCTAAATGTTGTTTCGCATCAAACGGATATGCAGGGTAACGGACGGATCGCTGTGCCTTTTCCAACCGGGTAAGTGATCTCAAACTGGCTCTCATATCGGTAACTGTCACATCATCGGGGTCGATTCCTCGGTATTGGAGCTCATACTCCAGTTCATCTCTCTTCAAGTGATGTAATACCATTGGTGGAGGCGACATGTTCAAAAGAAGAAAGGAAATTCAAGGCCAACCACACAACACAAAACTGGAAAGCAGAGAGAACCCCTGGTTTGGGAAAGTAAATTGCGAAGGGGGAGCTGTGACAATCGTCTGCAACGCAGACTTCAACAAAAAAAAACAAAAAATAACTCGATATCTACAGAAGATTAATTAGGACCAACACCGAAGGACCAATTAACGAAGGCCAATTAGGGAAGGGCCAATTAATGAAGGGCTAATTAAATCGGGCCCCACGTTGGGCGCCAATGTTACACTTTGATTTTCCAAACCAACCAAAGAGAGAGAGTAAAGAAAACAAACTGACGGCTATGTCCAAAATCTTCCGAATTCGTTCCTACCTGTGCGATTGTGCAATTCTGAGGTCCTCGAGTGCTCCGACTTAGCTCAGGGGATGGCGTGGGTCTCACTCCAACTCCTAATCCAAAGTGTAACAGGGGTTTAAGGGCGCCACCCACCTTATACTCGATATGGACGTAAACCCGGTGGCAAGGTAGATCGAAGTCAGCCACAATACGACACAGGATAAGATGAAGTTGTATTCCCCAAATAAAAGAGGTAAAATGAGGACAACATCCGCTTTATTGTTCGTAGTAGACGTAAGTCAAAAGTTCCGTGGATACACACAATTAAATATATGGTATGCAATGAACTAAATGTAAATATACGTTGTATTGCTTCCTAGGGTTTCAGCCTATCCAAAACAAACCAGGTACACAAGTAATATATGCAAGTGATCAACAAGATCAACGTTTAATGCAAATAAAACACAAAATATATAGAGATAAACAAACAAATGCGCACCCCCAATATTATCTGGCCAGACAACCGTGTAAGTCGCAATCTTGGTCAATTCCAAGAAAGATAATTAAATTAGGAAAATTAAAACCGCATTGAAGTTGTTGATTAACAAAAGAAGGCTTAATTACATTAGATAAACAAACAAATAAATGCTGAATGCTGAATTAATTATGTAATCGAAACCAAAGAGAACTAAACGCTGAAGGCGTCCTTTCCAGCGAAAGGAAAAACAAAATACGTCGTTGATTAATATACAAACACACTAATGAACCACTGAAGGTGGATTCAGAAGTAATACCGGTAAACACTAACCAAAATTCTCGCAAAATATAAAATAAGAACAGTTAAACGCTGAGGGCGACGGTAAACGTGTAAATGGGAACAATCTGACCTTGTCGGTAGCTTAATGCTGGTCTGAGGTCGGGTCCTGTCCTCGGACGATGGAAGATGTACGATCTCCGAAGTCTTCGAACCTCAACCAATTCGTCAAACTCCAGCAGCTGGTTATTCCAGCCTGTGTCGACCAACAAAGGTTTGCCCTGCCAATAGATCCGCAGAAGGTCCGCCCAAACAACCGACTGGTAAATGGTTGTTTCAACCAACAGAACTCTCCAGCCAAAAAAAAAGGACCCTACAAACGTCCACTAAATCACAACCGAGCCGTAAGAAAGTGAGTGTCATTACATACCAAAGGTGTTGGGTGGGTTAATTAGATCTCCTCGTTGACTTGTATCAAATCCACAAAAGTGAAAGAAGTCCACCGTTCACTGGGGTGGCTTCCAAAAGGATGAGGCCTCCAGATCCGCAATGCGAAAGGGAGCAATATCTGCCGACGTCCAATTCAACCGTGTACGCAGAATATGTCCCAGGAGGAGAAGCACAACACCACGCACAAATCAAGAGCGATTTTTCTAGAACTTCGATTATGACCAACTAACACCTTGTTTACAACTAGGCAACATCGAAAATGCGGGCAAGATGGCAGAGCGCCTCTATTTATGCACTGGATTCTGAGCAAAAAAATAGAAGTGGAAAGAATGTCGGAAAAAATGGACTAAAGGCATGAAAATCACCGCGATGACCCAACCATCATTGCCGACCAGTTGCTGGATGAATTCAAAATAAAACAAAGCGGGAATTAAGCCGGAACGATAACAAATTTGTGACGCCGCCATCTCGCGGACTCATCGTAACCTAATCCCTCACAAAAAATTAGCTGCTCCGGTACAAAATTAACAAGGAAGGAGCTCAAACTGCTGGAGAAGAGAGTCCGCAGGCCCAAACAACCACTGAGCAAATTATTTCCTCAAAGTTACGTAAAACCGCGCAATTTGCAACGTAAAGGCTGGCACGCGGTTCGCCTAAAACGCAAGGAAGTTGGTAGAGTGATTTAACGTACAAAAAGTTGTTCAATAGCACGCTGGGGCTGAAAGCAAGTCTCAGGTAGCGGTAGAACAAATAAATTAATTAAAATAACCTCAGAAAACAGAGTGAAAAACATCAGTGTTTACTATCAGCAATCAGAGATGGCGCCACTCATCCAAGATGGTACTCAAATTCAAACCCCTAACAAAACTGAAATGGCCCAATACGTAAAACCATGCTAACGATTGCAAAAATCAAAACTGAGTGTCACAACTCCCCCCTTCCTTCCACGGAGGTGAACTCTCTCCAGGAATTTACCGACGAAGAACTCTCCTGCCAAAGTGAATCTCTCTCTAACAATCTCTAGTCCTCCAACAACCGGCGACAACCGACCCCCGACGAAAATGAAACAATTAGTGACAACCGACCCCCCATCTCACTACTTAACGTGAAAAGCTGTGCAAAGTTCTACCCCCGGCATCCGAAATCAAAGGCTAGAAGAACATAAAGGGGACGCCACAAAAAGAATAGGGAAGGGATTTTGCATTGCGACCCTGCCGAGCGACAGAGCCCTCGTGTACAAAATCTGGTACAGAGATCGCTCCTGCGACAAAAGAAGAAAGAAATGAAGGAAGAACGAAGGAAGGATAGGTGAAGGGACGGTGCAGTGCTTCCTAGCCGAACGACTAGGTCGTCGTATACACCGTCAGAAGAGAAGGACAAGAAAGAACGCACACCACGGAAGCAACCTCCGCCCCGAACACCGGTGGCAAAACACCGCCCAACCTAAAAAAAAAAATAAAAGAGGATCTCGCATCTTTAAACAAAAAGGGTACCACCGATCAACAAAAAGAGCAAACGTTAACAAACTACGACCCAGAGCAACACCCACAACCTGGGGTGGTGGTACTACTTCTCCATAGAACTTCCATCTTACTATTTGGCTATACCGTACTGATGAGGACTAATAAGTTCGAAACACGTGTATACGGTTGCATTTCAGATAGCGGTTATGCCCGAAAAAAATACTTTTACTCTTTAAATTTCACCGAAAATAATTTATTTTCTTCTTTATTATACCTAGTCTAAAAGGTGTACCTTGGGGTGTACTGTTTACCTCGGCACGACGTTGCTTCTTGTCCTCCATACCGAGGATGTTGCGACCGAAGCATCAATTGGCGACGTTGGTCTCCCTGATTAAGGTCCCTTTTGTTTACTTCTCCATAGAGCTTCCATCTTACTCTTTGGCTATACCGTACTGATGAGGACTAATAAGTTCGAAACACGTGTATACGGTTGCATTTCAGATAGCGGTTATGCCCGAAAAACATACTTTTACTCTTTAAACTCAACGTCAAGCGGGCACCAGGAGAGAGGGTGGTTTATGTACGTTCTGGGAAAAATAGTAAAAAAAATCTCTGTCACTTAGTTGAGTCATAATTGGCATTTTTCAAAAAAGTTAAAAATCTGCATCCTTTACCACATCTTTAGTTACTGTGGGAACAAATTTCCTAATTCTCTTGCGTTTTTTTGCTAGTATGATCATAAATAAGCAGTGCTAAATTTGGGGTAAGTCTGGGTTTTCTGTCAGCAGCATACAGATTAATGGCTACAATTTACTGTCACAAATCTGTAGTATTCGTTTTTTCATTGAGAAAAATATTACGACATAGGTCACACTTGCCTGAATAAAAATGTGCTTTCGGGTAAGTGTGACCATGTTGTGAGGGGAAGTGTGAACCTGTTATTTTAGGGATCTTAAATAGAGGAAATGATAGAGCCAGTACTTATGGATTCTGATGTTGATGTTGACCCTGATGTATTTGACGAGGATGAAGAGGAGATTGCGTTTGAAAAATATCTGGGGTTGCCCTCACCCAACTTTCCGACTATATCTTTTGCTCAATGAAGTGTCTAAACACAATTATTCACTTTTGTAAAGACATAGCTACTCCCCTACCTAACATCAGTTTCTATGACATAATAACATTTATCGTATTGACATTTAATGTCATGTCATGTCAGTGGCACTGATGTTTGTAAAAATGTGACAATTTGCAACACAGCGATGAAGGCTGTGGATTCTGTCAAACTGTTTTTATAAGCTGTTATAGCTCCTAAACCGTTCATCCCACTCATCTACAAATTTATATACATACATATTTAGGGTCACTGGAAGGTGAACTGGTATCAATTTGGTTAAAATCGGATAAATCCCTAAGAAGACGCATTTAACATTTGCCACTTCTGGTTGTCAGATTGTCAACAAAAACAATCCAGTTCATCTCCCGGTTATTCGAAATACGTATGCGAAATTTCAGCCCAATCTGTTGTTCCGTTTGGGCGCTATCGTGTTCACGGACATACACACACACACACACACACACACACACACACACACACACACACACACACACACACACACACACACACACACACACACACACACACACACACACACACACACACACACACACACACACATCCACATAGGTACATTTTCCAGACATTGCAATCAATTCAGGAGACCACAAAACGCGTATTTCCACTAAAATCTCGATTTTTTTCCCGTCAATTACAATACTTTTCTTCTGGGGTACTAGTCGGCAAGTAAAAATGTAGAGGAATCAATGCCTAGACAAATGAGGAGGATAGGCTCCAAATTGGTGTTAGTTTCTTGAAGTATTAAGGCACTGGTTTCATTTGGCCTGAAATCGAAGCTATAGACACGGTGGTTAAAGAAAACATGAAAAATCATTTATCACACCCAGTAAAGGATGATTCAAGCTAAAACGGAACGGCTACGGCACGGAGCGGGTGCGGGACAGACGGCGCCGCACCGTGCCGTCGTTTCGATTCATGTTACAACAGGCGTTTTGTCACCACGCACAGAATGAGCAGCTATAGCAATAGCTATCTATTGACGATGAAACGTCAGAAACCCATTTTACAGAAAAGGAGAAGATGTAGTGTGCATCCAACTTGGAGAAAGAAAGAATGAGACGGTGAATTTGCAACACTATATTAGATGCCAAAGTAATTGTTTTGCTAATTTTCGAATGTCCAAGGAATTGTTCTATGTTTTATTGGAAAAATTAAAACTGAAACTTTCCAAACAGCCCGTAACAGTGTCGCAACACGATTCATGTTGTGACACCTATGACGTAACACCGACGACACGGCGCGGCTCCGGCAAAACAATGTACTCTGACATTCCGTCGACGGGGCCCGTCCTGGGCATGTGCCGTCTCGGAGCCGTGACGGCTTAGCATGAACTGTCACATGTAAAATGCATATGATAATCTTTTCCCGTAACCCGCACCCGCTCCGTGCCGTCGCCGTTCCGGTGTAGCTTGAATCATCCTTAAATGGTAGAACAAACACTTTACATTTTAGAGTTGATTTTGCCACTTTTCGTCTATAATTTTCTAAAAGTTTGTAACTTATGTGTCAATAAAGATATTTAAGCACTCAAAAAAGCAGATTGTAAAATTTTGTCGAAATTTTCACAGTTGCCCCGCGATTTTAAGTATGATCACGTGTAACAGGCCCACACGCCATTGTCACACTTACCCCAACTCGATGGGAAAGTGTGACCTGCGGACTTTGTTTTCAAAAATATTACATATATTTTCTTATACCGTCTATACCAGTGGTAGTCAACCTGGTCCCTACCGCCCGCTAGTGGGTGTTCTTGGTTTCATGGTGGGCGGCAGCAATTTTGCCGACATCTACCGGTTACTAATACAAATACAGTCACAGTTTCCAATGCGCGTAGATGGTTGCGTGGAAGTTTAACAAGTGTTATTTGACCTCGCACCGTTGTAGCACAGCTCCACAGTAAAGAGCCCTTAGTCTCGTCTCGGCGAACGTGCAGTGTAGTGTTCAGCGAACGCTTGATGCAGCCCGAAGTTGCGCGTGCTTTTTTCACCCTATGTAAGTAAGCTAATTCGCTACATAGTCAAAAATTAAGATAGTATGTAGTTACATTTCTAATAGCAACCTTGTCATTACAGCTTCAAACAGAACATTGTAAAATCCTGCGAGCCGATATCTCAAAGGAAGAAATATGTTCGTGGCTATTCGCTAGAGTATTTGAAGTTGGGCTTAATAGAATCTCTTGCAAATAAACAACATCCAATCTGTTTGTTGTGCCATAAAATATTATCCAATGAGGCAATGAAGCCAAGTCGATTGCGAGAACATCAAGCATCCAAATGACAAGCCCAATGAATATTTCCAGGAAATATATAAAAAATTTCAAAATCGTTCTACGATCGTTGCATCATTTAAGAAACAACATACAATGAACAAAGATGGATTAATTGCTCTTATCGCATTTCACAATTAATTGCCAAAAGTGATAAAAATATTGGAGAAACTGTAATAATACCCTCTATAAAAGAATTTATCTCAACAGTAATTCATCAGGATACACCCCAAATTTTAAAAACGTTGCCCCTAAGCGATAGCACAGTAAAAAAAATGACGAATAGATGAAATGACAGTTAATGTTGAAAACAAACTTACAACTATTCTCCAAAACTCTTCATTTGCCATGCAATTGGACGAATCTCTAATTGCAGACAATAATGTTTTATTGATGGCATATGTACGCTATTTTGACGAAAACAATATATTGCGAGAAGAAATGCTATTTGCATTAAATCTCATTGCTGATACAAAAGGGTTAGCTATATTTAATACCGTAAGAACATACTTTACAAAAAATAATATTCCTTTGAATAATATTGTTGCATGCGCTACTGATGGAGCACCTTCAATGGTGGATCGCTATCGTGGATTTGTTGCTTATTTGAAGCAGGAAGTGCCAAACGTTTTATGTGTTCATTGTGTCGTGCACAGACAACATCTTGTAGGGAAAAATCTAAGTAAAAGTCTCCATTAATCATTAAATATAATAATTGAAGCCGTAAACAAGATCAAATCCAATGCAAAAAATGATAGAATGTTTCGACAGCTTTGCCAGGACAACAATGAAGATTTTGTTAGATTACTTTTGCGCACAGAAGTGCGCTGGCTGCCAAAGGGTACATCTTTGGCTAGATTTGTGGCACTATATGATAGCGTCATAAAATTTTTTGGAAGTAATAATGAACCCAATATGTGTCAACAACTAAAAACGGTAAAGAATGATGCCTTTTACTTGGCAGATATTTTCAAGAGCTTTAACAATGTCAATTTGCAGCTTCAAGGAGCTAATAAAACCCTTATCGGTTGCCAAAGTATTGTGCTATTATTTATTGACAAACTTGAACTACTACGTCTTAATCTACTGAAGAAAGAATTTTATCAGTTTCCTCAATTATCGTCTATAAAAGATGATATAACTGCAAAAGATATTGACAGATTCAGTTGTCACCTCAACAAACTTAAATTGGACATGCAGGAACGATTTGAAGATATTCTGGAATTGAAGGTATATGACTGGATGAAAAATCCTTTTACTGCAAATATTGAAGAGGCTAATACAAATTGCCAAGAAGAACTGTTAGAAATTAGATATGATGAAGAAAGTAAACATAAATTTGACAGTGGTGGATATGAAAACCTATGGCAAAATAAAACAGTGCCGGTGTTATATACAAATTTGTAGAAAATGGTATTCAGCTTATTAATACCTTTCCCCAGCTCATATCTTGTGGAATCAGGATTTAGTGCTGTTAATCATATTATGACCAAAGAAAGAAACCGGCTGAATATTTCCGAAAGAGGAGACCTTCGTTTGTTCCTCACAAAAATTGAACCGGATATAAAATATTTAGTTTCCCAGCATCAACCTCAAGGCTCCCACTAATTAAGTTAACTAATGTAGTTTTTATATATGTAATAAATAAAACAAGTAGCTTTAACTATATTAATTTGTGTTATAATGATTTGTTTTCTCAAACTTAGCAAACATCCGATATGAAGTACTTGGTAAGAAATTATTATTATTTGCTTTAACTTAAAGTAAAGTTACTTCTCTATATATAAATCACCATTGCTGTAGAACCGGAGGGCGGTTGGAAAATTTAACGACTAGCAGAAATAGAAAAGTGGGCGGTAGGTATAAAAAGGTTGACTAACCCTGGTCTATACGTTAGCACTGAAACATCTACAGTGTGAAGCCACAAGAAGCTTACTGTAAAAAAAGTCGATTCGAAAATGTTACTAGGATAAGTGATGCTTCCAAAATGCGCCTTTATTATAACAATGGTAAATATTCAACTGTCATCATAATATGAACTTAATTTTATTTTTCTAGCTCCTCAAATATTTCATGATGGAGCCAATGGAAAAATTCAACTTCGGCGATCGATTTTTGATTAGCTCAATGAGGGCAGCTTTCAGGATTCTGGAAAAGTGTTGAGGCGTGCAATCTCAGAGTCATCCGGAATCATGCATTTGCAGGAGACGCAGTTAAACTACTAAGAATACTTAAGTTTGTTAAAGCTGGTAACAAAGAATTTACACCTCCCACTGCGAAGAACTTTATTTTTACTATTACTCTTATGAAGAGGCTCTGGGAAAACGTCAATGTGCTTGGTTATACATTTCTTTGGCTAAGAAATTGCATTAGAGAACAAGTTCCATTAGAGAACTTTTTTGGGTGCATTACATTACAACGTGGGAGGAATGTCAATCCAACCAGCTTTAAGACCATGGTATTAAATAATTTTGTATCGCCGCACCCGTCCTGTTCCAATTTTGAAGCTGATGAAAGTGATGGTATAATCAATAAGCTTGCGGATTTTTTACAAGGTTCTCGAGGTTTTCATGTTCCTTTAGTCTCTAAGTATTGTAATGGAATGCCCTGGGTTGCCCTACGTTCGTGATAAACTGATAAAATTGCACTAGAGGTCGAGCACACTCGGGCATCCCTGCTTCTCCAAGAAAAACGCTATTTAAAGATAATGTCACTTGGTACAAAAGGTGTCGACAGTGAAGAATATTCTAAAAAGCTATTGTCTATCACGTTACAGCACGTTGAAGAAACTGGTTTATAGTCTTTAGTATGTCCGAAAATAAGCGTGGTCAGTATTGTGGTGCCCACAATGGATTAATTTTACTTTTTTTGTACATGAATAGGTAACTTTAAAGAATAAATTCTTATTTCCATTGTAAAAAAACTATTCTTTTTAACTTTTATAACAGTACAAAGAAAGACGTATTTGGAGTATAGGAGCATAAATTCGAAAACAAAACAAAATAAAGGAAAATTGTTTTGTTTTGAAAATTAGACAACACCACAGCTGGATTGAGTCCTAACAACTAAAATTTAGAAACAATCATCAAAACTTACAAATCAAAGTTAGAAATATAATAAAGAGTCGTCTTGTAATGCAATTAACGTTTTTATTGATTTTAGTGAACTCGCCATTTACGATAGCGGACAATAATCTTATCGCATGCATCAATTAACTTGTAAACTATCTATCAACGACAACCGGGGAATAGCCGACCCTTAATAACCCATGATTAATTATTAACCGATTCATTATCCTAAAAGTATTTACAGATATAAATTGATCCAGAGCAATAATAGTCACGGTGATGGCCACTGGGCTATTGCATGTAACCATAGGTTTTAATTTCTTCGGTAGCTTTTAATGTTGATGAACAGAATGTTTCATAGCGTGCGGCTTACGCCTGGATTATTGGCGCATGGCCAGCAGCACCTACAGTATTCGCACCCCGGTTAAAAAGTATTCACAAGCAGTCATAACACAACGTTGACAGTGAATTGAGGTACTTGAGAGTAACTAATTTAAAAGTTAATAAAAAAGCGGACCATAGTGGCGTTAGAACGTGAAATGTTTTCTAGGCGTATGGATCTTTGAATTAACAGACACGAACTGAAAATTAACTTGCACGAAAGTTTTCTTACGAATTACGTTGAACATACTATTGTCTCGAAGTGTGAACCGTGTTTTATAGTGCGAGGATCTCATTAAGGACACCAAGACTCACATAAAATCCGGTAAGATTTTGACAACAATCGTGAAAATTTTTATATTATAATATTATTTTCTTTTTTTTATTTTTTTTTATTTATTTTACAAGTATGGACCGATAACGGGAAAATCCCACGAGGATCTGATAACATTATTTCAACTAACCGACCATGTATAAAGCATTGATGAGAAAAAATGTCAAAATTTTTTTAAAATAAAAGAACAAACGTTTAGTTTTCAAAGAATGGCTCAGATGTGAAATAAAACACAAAAATATTTAACAAAAAGCACCAGTGAAAACACTTTCGATTTAATGGTACAGATTATTTTCAAAACTAACGCCAAGCCGAACTAATAGTAATAATAAAGGAATTTGGTATTAGTTTAGGACAAATTTGTTCATTTATGAATGCGCATATGCAAGCGAGGGTTAATTGTGTCGAAGTACGAGATTTGCCACTACTCGAATACCAAATATTCTTCTTTCGAAAGTTGAGGATACTGCAGGGTTTACCTTTCACGATATTAGCATTTTTTTTTTTTTTGGTTAGATATAATTTACTCGACTAACTGCTCATGACTACACAACCATTTGTTAACATTTCCTAGCTCATATGACAGTTCAAAACATGAAAATAACGGATTTCTTTCTTACTTGAACGCGATAACAAGCTGCGCATACCACCACCAATTTGAAAATTGGTTTGGTGGCTCCTCGAACAAATATATTGTCTGTAGCATAAGTTTATATAGTGTAAGTTAGGTTGCATACACATCATATATCAATGTACATAAATATATATGTAACAGATGTTGAATAAATAGTATTATATGTAACATGTACGGCTATGATTCTGAATATATAAAAGACAACGCATAAAGATAATACATGCCGCAGAAGTTACTGAAAGAACCGAAAAATGGCAAATTTTATAGCCCCAAGTTCGCTGACGCTGCAAGGCAATTTGCAAGAAAATTGGAGAAGATTTAAGCAAAGTTATAAAATTTATATGGAAGCATGTGGGATTGAAACCAAAGACAAAACAAGAAAAAATATTAAATATCGTTGGAGAAGAAGGCCTGGAAATATATAATACCGTTGTGATAGAGGTAAAAACGTTGGAAAATGTGTTAGATGCATTCGAAAAATACTGCAATCCACAGAAAAACATTTTATATAATCGATATGTTGATATGTTTTTTATGCAAGATGTCAAAAAGACGGTGAGCCATTTCTTTGTAAATGAAATGAAAACGTTAATTAAAAAAACAGTGAATTTACCGACGGAGAAGAAATTTGACGTGACAAAATCGTATTAAATTCAACCGATAGGGAAACACAAGATCGTCTCATTAAACTGCGAACCACCACTCCAAATGACGCAATTGAGGCATTTAGACTAGCTGAAATAGCAAGAGGACAGGTACAGAAAATGCATCCAGAAGAAAGAATAGATAAAGTCAAGGTGAATTATAAACAAAGGAATGGAACAGAAGAAAATAGAAGAATGAAAAAAAAAAGAAAAAAGGCAAGACAAAATGTTTCAGATGTGGTAGAGATGCACACAGATTTGAATTGTGTCCAGCAAAAGGTAAACAATGTACAAAATGTCAAAGTGTGATGAGTGAGATTTTGTCTTTTGTTTTGAGATTGCATAGACCGGTAGAATAAACGGTTGTAACAGATAGGCAAAAATAGCACAGGGTTATTTGTTTAAGAAATAGTTTGGGTTCCTTTGACCGAATGTCGTAAAGATTGTTTCTAGAAGTTTGTGAAAATATCTGTGTGGCCTAATAGCAGATGTGCTGGTAACTTTCCGTTTTGTACGTGAAATATCAGTCAAAGTCGTAATTTTGAGGTCAAACGATGTAGTTCAATTCGTTTGGGCGTTAGGCCCTTGTGTTTTGATTCTGTGTGTGTGCCCGTGATGCCATCTTTATGTTGAGTAATATCCCAACAACAGTTTAGGTAATTTTTATAAAATAATTATGTCTCTGTCATCCGTTTTCTCTCCAATAATATTCATTATGTCAAGAGGTTCAATGATTCGTGTACACTCGATCTGAAGGGTTTTTAATCTTTTTGTTCGATTTTGTAAATATATTTGTTTTGGTTAGAATATGACTTTCAATCATCCTGAGGTTTTTTATTCTTGATATTCATTTACAATTATTGTTGTTGGCTTCTAAAAATCTAAGAGTAAAAATCTAAATCAAGGTTTGGAAGAAAGATCTCGCGTTCTCGGCTTGAATTTGATGTAAATTAAATTACAATAGACCTCTCTGTATGCACGCTACCAATAAAAGCAGACTCCGGTCCAAACCAATTACAAAAGATATAATCATTTTGCTGCTTTTGGTAAATCGGTTGTACACGAAATTAATGAAAATGAATATTATTGTGATTCAATAAGCGGGTCTAAAAAAGAATTGAAAAGAGAATTATTTGTCGAAAATGTGAGAATTAATTTTAAGTTAGATAGTGGTAGTGTTGTTAATATTCTTCCAATTACTGGGATTTATTAAATTATACTGGGATAAAATTATCCGCATATGAGGGATTTAGTATTAAGTGCTTAAGAGAAGTCTATTTTAGAGAAGTCTAGTATAGAGATTTAGTTTATTTGGAATCAAAATGTCAATTCTTGAAAGGAATACATGTTTAAAATTTAATTTAATCAAATTAGTTGAAAATGTTGAAATAAACAAAACAAAACGTGACATTTATAAAGAATTTTCAGATCTATTTACAGGAAAGATAATGTCAAACCGGTTTGTAACCCGCCAACTAGATTACCAATTGCATTATATGCCAAATTGAAAACTGAATTAGACTTATGTAAAAAGGGAATCATAGAAATAGCAGACAATAATTCTGATGTAATGTCCTGATTGGGGTGGTCGAGGCAGGTCGTTGGAATCAAATACTACGTCAGTTTAATACATCTATTGACTACATACTCCGTGTACAGTTCTTACTAGAGTCTATACAATACTATAGATTCATACACACATGCAGACACTATTACTTTTACCTTACTAATGCCTTATCTTCCCCGCAAAAAGAAGAACAAAATAATCTAACTGATGTTATTATTTTTTGTTTATTCGTTTTTATTTATTTTTTTTACGGAATATGTCAAGAAGTTGGGGCAGCCCATTTTTACGTGTTTTTTTCGGAATGACCTTGAAATGGTTAAAAACGTCAATTTTAAGATGATTGATTGAAAATTTCCCACCCACTTTGTGACGTCATATTTGACACAAATATCGCATTTGCGGGCGGAATGCACCTTTTTCTGATATTCTGATGTGAAAAAATCACCCGAAATGCGATTTTATGAGCATATACTGAATAACTTGTACTCACTTGTCAATTATAAACCAGTGTTGCCTTTCCATGTCCCCTACTGCTTCGATGCCACTAAATCACTACAATCACTTAAACCAGCGTTTCTCAAACTTTGTAGACTGGCGACCCAACATTTTTATGTTTGAATAGCTCGCGACCCAAATAACTATAACCTTTAGATATTGTAATACAACTGAATTTTATTTATTACAAAATACTACTTTATTACAAAGTGAACTTAAACATACTTATAGTACGTAGTAGTATTAATAAACTTATTGTTAGTGAGATGGATGCTGCTGTTTTTTAGCAACCAATTCGTCAAAATCATTGTTAATCGAATTATATATAATATAATTATATATAATCGAATTCGAATTCGTCATTGAAATTCGCATTGCCGAGCTGATAAAGCCGATTCCTCAATTTGGTTTTTATTATTACCATAGTTGAAAATCCACTTTCCGCTAAATAAGTCGTTTCAAAAGGAAGCAATAATTTCAATGTATTGTCTAGTGATGGGCATAATCGTATTATTTAAAGAATCGATTATTAGCATTCGAGTGATTTGCATAATCGTATGATTTGGTTCTCGAGATATTCTCGATTAATAATCGATTATTCATAATTCTTCATAATCGATTTTTAATAATCGATTATTCATAATCGATTCTTTATAATCGATTCTTGATAATCGATTCTTCATAATCGATGTTTCATAATCGATTCTTCATAATCGA
The DNA here is from genome assembly GCA_963971325.1 of Aphodius granarius. Taxonomy (NCBI): domain Eukaryota; kingdom Metazoa; phylum Arthropoda; class Insecta; order Coleoptera; family Scarabaeidae; genus Aphodius; species Aphodius granarius. The sequence continues at coordinate 16,872,682 of OZ020223.1, forward strand.
TTCTTCATAATCGATTCTTCATAATAGATTATTCATAATCTATTTTGCATAATCAATTATTTCTGTTGCATCCAAGTTCTCGATTTATAGTCGAATAAATTCTGCATTTGAGAAATTATTTGCTACTCTGTTTACTAACGTGTGACGTGTGCTCGCTCTATCGCTAACGCCACAGGCGTGACAAGACATACCGCTCAGTTAATTCGAATTGTTAGAATTAAAAAGAAAAGGTGACAGAAGTAAAATTTTTCGAAGCTTGTTTCGATGCTAAATTCTAATATTTCCTGCCAACGTACGTAATGCACGATAACAGACAAGATAATATATTATACTTATGTAGAAAACCGGTAAAACTGTAGTTACACGTCACATATTGGCTGATTCGCTGGCGGAGGTATATAATGATTTATTTATTTTTAATAAAAGAAAAGATCTTTTCAAAATTAAAAATATGTATTTAGATAAATAAAAACAAATCCATCTATAAAAAACTAAAAAGCCCCGTGTACGTTGATAAACTTAAAACAACAATACTAATGTTAAAACACTCAAAACAAAAATGAACAGCTAAAAATACTGATTCGGATAAATGCTACCGTCGGGTAACAATAAATAAAAACAAATATATTTCTATACAAAAAAAAACAACTGAAAATCTTCATTTGAACAAATATGCCTATTATATTTTCACCTCGAGAGAGAAAAACTAAAATTCTTCACATCCACTAAAATAACTATTTATGCATATTATCATGTCCAAATTCTTAGGCAGCAAACGATTTCGTCGGTCATTTGTTAACTGTCCTGTCTTAGAAAAAACTCTTTCTGAAGGCACAGATGTGGCGGGTATAGATGAATATTTTAGGTGTAGTTTGTATAACTCAGGTAGTGCATTTTTGTGAAATTTCCAAAATTGAAGGGGATTGCCTTTTCTGGGAAAATAAGGCAATTCAAAATACTGTTTTAGCATTAAGGTAGCTGATGTTTCATGCGTGGTAGTTGTCTTGAAGTCTATTAGTTTTTCCTCAAAGTCGACCCACAGTGAATCAGGATCAGATTGTTCTACAGTCATTCTAGTTGGACTAGTAACCTTGGTTCTACTCTCACTGTCAATAAGAAGTGTAAGCTCCTCTTGAAGCCATATTTCGGCGTTGTCCGCATTTTCATCTAAATCGAATGCTGCTTTCTTTAGTCTGGGATCCAGCAGAGTTGCAATTGATGCAATTTTATTTATTTCAAATGTTCCCAAACGTTTGTTTATAGTGCCCAATAAATCCTGCTGGAACTTTGCACCGGCTTCTGTTGTGAATCGGTGGTTTTTAATTTTTTTCTTAAGGCCACTTAACAGCGGAATGACGAGCGACATTGTTGGATATTTTTCCCCAGAAAGTTCCTTGGTAAGGATCTCAAATGGTCTCAGAAGAGGAATATAATCACCTATCAGTTCCCAGTCAGATGCAACAAGAAATGCTGGAGCTTTTGGTAGATTTGTTATTGCAACTGAAAGAGGGTCTTTAATTATCACTAATCTTTCAAGCATGTGCAATGAGGAATTCCACCTAGTCACTACGTCTTGTTTCAGTTTCAGTTGTGGAAAACCCATGTTTTCTTGCGCTTTTCTGAGTTGCTCAGATGCTAAAATGCTATGCTTAAAGTGGCCTACCAGAGCTCTACATTTCTTCAGCAATTTTGTTAAACATTCGTTAGATGTAATAGCATCATTTATGCATAAATTCAAAGTATGTGCCACACAAGGATGATGGTATTTTTTCAAATGATCCTTAATCGCATTTTTAATATTTGCGCCGTTGTCTGAGACAACTAATACAATTTTATTATTTAAGTCCCATTTGGTAAAATTGTCAGTCAACATCATGGCTATATTCGCCCCTGTATGCGATTCGCGCATATCTTGTGTGGCAATTACAGGTGAATATAATTTATCTTCAAAATTAAAATGACATGTTACTGTGCAATAGGATTTATTGCTATCTGAACTCCACATGTCCGTTGTTACTGCGACGTGATCTACACAAGTTAGCATACTTTTAATTTTTCCAACAATTTCATTATATAAATTAGGCATTAGCGTATTTGTCAACGTTTTCCTGTTAGGAGGTTTGTATAGTGGTTGGAGCACAGCTGTATACTCAATAAATCCGGGATTGTCGACTAATGATAGTGGTTGAAAATCAATTGTAATCATTTTCAATACAATTTTGTCAATTTTTTCCTTTTCTGCTTCGGTTAAATCTTTTGATATCGCACCATATAACCGCATTTGTTTAGTTGGTCTTTGAATGTTAAACGATTTCCCTGCTATCTGTGACGAGACTCTTTTTTTGCTACTCCCAACACTTGTAGAACATGAGGGTGCATGCAGAGATTCAATATTAGTATTACTACTTGTAGAAGCTGCATGTTCAGAAATTGTTGATGTGTCAATATTTTCTGCTGGCGAAACATCGTCAGATTCGTCAGTACTTGTCGCATTGAACTGTACTGGATGCTTTCGAATAAGATGCTGTTTTAAATTTGTTGTGTTTCCAAATAATTTTATTTTTGTTTTGCACAATTTGCAAGTAGAATATTTCTTATCATCATCTTTTTGAAAATATTTCCAGACAATTGATACCTTAGTTCCAGGTTTCATTTCGGTATTTATATTAAACCTGTACAATGATGCAAGATTTTAAAATAATACTTTAAATTAAACATTACTAGTTACCTTTCTTAATATTTCTAATTGCCTGCAATATATATGGAAACAGTTCTGAATGTCGCTCCTCCGATATCCGACGTACATACAACACAGGGCTTCGACTACGACTGTTATGTGCCTACCCTACTCGAACGAAACGAACTTATACAACAACACTGTTAGGTAGACGCCAATGGCTGGCACGTGCGAGACAAGTATCGTCTCGGTATACCATGTACTATCGTGACCATATATTATGTCCGCTCTTTTGAGGTCGAATTTCTCGCAAACCTAGGGGCGAAAAAAAATCAAAAAAATTCTGATGCTGTTTTTGATTAATATACTACAACTCATAAAAGTTAGAAAGCTGTATATGTTGGTGTTTCCCCGATTTTTCCAAATTAAGACGGAAGAATTGACGCTGTTTTTTTTCCCATAATTTCATTCCTTTAACTTTAGCAATTAATTATTCCGGAAATAATCAATAGATTTCAACGAATTAAAAAATAAAATCACCTGCGGAATGTTAGCTTTCAGTGTGCATTGTTGTAAAATGATCGGATTAGTAGTTGACCCACAAAAGTCTGTATTATGCAATTTCTGCAATTCCGTTATTAGAAGAGCTAGAATAATGAAATATAGACTATAAGCTACCTAATAATTCATATGTTTAAAGCTTATTACAGTGATTCTGTAATAAACTTTAAACATATAATTTATTAGGTAGCCTACGGTCGATATTTCATCATCCTAGCTCTTCTAATAACCGATTTGTTCGAATTACATAATATTTTTTTGTGAGTCAACACGTCAACATTTGACAAAAATGCACACTAAAAGCTAACATTCCGCAGATGATTTTATTTTTTAATTCGCTGAATTATTTCCGGAGTATTAATAGCTAAAGTTAAAGGAATAAAATTTACTGGCCAAAAACAGCGCCAATTCTGCTTAATTTGGCATAATCGGGGAAACGCCAACATATACAGCTTTTTAATTTTTATGAGTTGTAGCATGCTAATAAAGGCCGGCATAAAAATGTTTTCGATTTTTTTTATTTTCGAGCGACGTCAAAAGAGCGGACATAATATATGGCCACGATAGTACAATGAGAGATAAGAATAGAGGTAGCTTAGCACATATGAACATCAATTAAATTTTGATTTATTTAGCGACATTTTAATAATCGATTTTATAATTCGAATGGTCCAAAATCAATTATTAAAAATCGGGCTTTTAAAAATTGATTCTTAAGAATCGTTTATTAAAAATCGATTATCAGAATTGATTATTAGAATTATGAAGAATCGATTATTAAGAATCGATTATGAAGAATCGATTCTTAAGATTCGATTCTTAAGAATCGATTCTTAAGATTCGATTCTTAAGAATCGATTCTTAAAAATAATAATCGAGATATCTCGATTATTTCAAACATCGATTATAATCGATTCTGGAATCCGAATGCGCCCATCACTAGTATTGTCACCTAATATTTGATATTCTTCCTTTATTTCTAACCAAAATCGCGACATATTATTTTTGTGCACTTGAAATTTTTGTTCTAAAGTTTTATCCGTAGATAATTCAATTAACTGCACTTTTTCAGAGAATGTTAAATTATTCGATAATTCAGCACTAAAAGAATTTTATACCCACATATTGCCTTGACAAATGTCGTCCTTAGATGGAAAGTACTGCACTAGTTTTGCTTTCAATTCTTTCAAATGACTTTGTATAATTATGGGTACATCGAGCACTTGTTGCTGAGTTGTCATCAACTAATTCAGCAAACGAAGAAGCATCATATAGCAACCTCTGTTAAAAGTATCGATCCAAAGCTGATTTTTTATTAATGCTTCAATTTTATTATAACAATTAAAGAGAGTAATCTGCATTCCCTGAAGTGAAAGATCATTTAGTCATTCATGTGGGAAAATATATCAGCCAAATATGCTAGGTACTTTTGCAAGACACAAATTATTTTGAAAGAATTCGCATAAAGTTAATTTTTGTTCCCGTAAAAATATTCCAATTTTCATCCTCAGTTCGAAAAATCGTTTTAATACTTTACCCCTGGAAAGCCATCATTATATGAGAATTCAAAAACAATGTCTGATGTTCTGGTCCCATTTCTTCCCATAATATTTTCAAATTTTTTTTAGTACACTTTTACGGATGTAATTTACAATTGTTACACATTCATTTAAAATTTCATGAAGACTTGAGCTCATGCCGTTCGCAGCTAATTGCTCCCGATGCAGCAAATACAAAGAGAGTAAATTTAAATTAGTTTAATTAATATGTGGCTATTTACCTGCAATTATTTAACTTCGACAAAAGTGTACTTAGCCGCTTTCTGTTTCATAAGCGGGTTTACACTTTACATTGAACACAGAAAATAAAGGTGGCTCTACACGCAACGGAAAATCCGAAGGCATGCCTCGAGGCGTAAGACCTCAAGGAAAACCTCTACGTGTGGAGCAGACTTCGGATTTTCCGTTGCATGTGGAGCTGCCTTTAAAGACGCGAGCCATGTGTGGTACACATACGCTATGATGTTGATGCGCGAAAACGGATGCGTGTTCGTACAGTACAAGTACTGTACTGTTCAAATGAAATCTGTTGTACGCCTCTTTGTGTGATTGTAAATTGTGATTTATTTCTTGCTGTGGTTAGCTTCATACACGACCCAAAATTTTTTTAACGCGACCCACATTTGGGTCGCGACCCATAGTTTGAGAAGCGCTGACTTAAACTATACACCAAATTATGCCCATTTTCGTCTGTAATTAATGGAGATGACTTGAGACAGTTTAAATAAAAAAATATGAATTTGTCAAACTTCTTAGTAACCATGACAACTGTTGAAGAAATTTATAGTAATTTAAGTACTTCCAGCCACCTTAACTTTACCCAAAAAATACCTATACCAATTCACAATCCCACAAAAACCAAAAAGTAACATAACAGTTCAATAAAACAAAAATCATTGTTATATTTTTATTGAAAAAATACAAAGAAATTATAATTAAAATACAATTTTTATAAAATGCTAATTTTATATTGTACATAGTAAAAATACACATAGTAATTTACATTACATAGCTCTATTATAACATTTAAAGCGTTCCAAACCAATAAGACCCTTTAACCGACCTCAAGTTACCCTTAAACAACGCATGTCGGGTGCATCTCTACGGTACAAAGTAAGAATATACGTAGTAGTGTACATTAGATAGCTCTATTATAACATTTAAAGCATTCAAAACCAATAAGACCCCTTAACCGACCTCAAGTCACCCTTAAACAACGCATGTCGGGTGCATCTCTACGGTACAAAGTAAGAATATACGTAGTAGTGTACATTACATAGCTCTATTATAACATTTAAAGCGTTCCAAACCAATAAGACCCCTTAACCGACCTCAAGTCACCCTAAAACAACGCATGTCGGATACATCTCAACACCGCCTAACTTCCTCTTATGCGTGATAAAAGCATCCAAGACAACCTCACGACAAAGGCCAGCCCAGTCAACTGCGGTTGTCCTGGAAATTCTTACTTCGGCGCAAGCAAAAGTTCGGCGCAAGCAATGTGCAAACCCAGCAGCGAATGAATGCTAATATTTGGAACAACGTAAGATGGGATTGAGCAACGAAGGTCCCCGTACGAAGTCCGATACGGTTCCTACAAAAGCTGTTCTTCCGGTGACCCTTCCGCATACTCTTTCCACAATACCACCTCACTCCATCATCCCTACAAAGAAATAACGCACAATAAAACAGTGAAATTCGCGTAAATACACAGCAACACCTATAAATTGTTGATAATGAAACATACCGATCCTCATCTGCTACCAATCGAAGCGGCGAGCCACACCGCCCACAGGGACACTCTCCCTCTTTGGGGATTGCGCCCCATTCCTCAAACTTCCTTATTACACAACACAACATTACAAGCACACAGGCGTAAAAATCCACTAAATATAACCAATTTTACTAACACAACTACTGTCAACATAACCTAAAAAATATAATTTTAAACCCACTTTTTTCTCACTAATACTCGTTTGCCGACCTTTTTACTTCGTTTTCAACGTTTTTAGAGCATCTTTCTTCATTTGAAGTACCCTAAACCATAAAATTCTACTGCCCCCACTTCTTGACATCACCCAACTTCATATGGGCCCGTGTATAAAGAATCTAATTTACTACTAACATTATCTTTTCTTAACAAAACCTTATCTCCTACTTTATAACTATAGAAGTTTGATTTTTTCGTAGCATTCTTTTCGTTGTAATTTTGATTCTATTAAATTATTACGAGCATCTGTGCAAGCTTGTTGTAAGCGATATTTTAATTCTAGAGGGTAACTGTCAAAATTATACAGTGGATCCAGTGGATCAATGTCGGATATCAAACTAGTAGGTAATCTATCAATCTTTCCAAAAACCAATTCGTGTGGCGTGTATTTAGTTTCAGTGTGTACGGTATTGTTGTATGCAAAACACCAGTATGGTACCCAAGAACTCCAAGTATCAGCGGTTTTTGAAACTTGAATCCGTAGGTATGCGCCGAGACACTTATGTGAGTTTTCCAATGACCCCAATGTCTCGTAATGATAAGCGGTCGAGTTCAGTTTGTTGATCTTTAGTAGCTTAGAAACTTCAATGAACGTGTTTGCTATAAACTCTGTACCCTGATCTGTCACTATTTCGGCTGGTATACCATATCGCAAAATAAAATTTTCTACAAACGCCTTTGCAACGGTTACTGCTTCCTTATTTGGTATCGGATAGCATTCCACAAATTTACTGAGCTCACATTGCAGTGTTAAACTATAGCGATTATTTTCGCAGTCTTTCCCTATTGGGCCTACTAGATCTAAATAATTTTTTTGAAATGATGAATTTGCAGTTGTTGTTACTGTCCGTATCAGATAAGTTGAGCGGTCTAAGGAATGTAACATTGTCCACCTATGCTATGAGGCGGATTTCTTTTCTATACATATTTCTCATATATTGGGCAATTGTGATTTATTTTGACATAAGTCATCGAGAACTGTCAGTTGCGGCAGTAGCGTCACGACAATAATAATGCCAAGACAACGTGGCCAAATTCTCCGTAGCGGTGCCCGTGAAATAATTTCAAATGTGGCTACTTTGTGTGAAATGGAAACCGAACGTAAGGAATTTCATATCCCGATTCACGCACATACCAAGCGGGCAGCTGCCTACACAGGTGCATCGGAGGCGTCAGTTAGACGAATTAGAGCAGAATATAGAAGAAGAAATGCCCAAAATACCAACAAGCCTTTGTCATCCCCGGAAAAAACGAAAGCGAAAGAGTTTTAAAGACAGGCTAGACGACATGGACTTTCAAATAATTCGAAGGGAAATTGAAAATTTTTATTTAGTTAGGAAAGTAGTTTCCACTTGCAAAAGATTGTTGGAACGAAAGGAAACGAATGGAGTTTCCGTATGGTGCGAGTACGTTATTTAGATGGTTGCACATGAATTGTTTTGTTTGGAAGAAGTGTCAGAATAAAAGAAAAATTTTAATGGAAAGACCAGAAATTCTAAATTGGTGTTTTAAATATTTGCGGGCTTTAAAAAGACATCGGGACGACCAAAAAATGATTATTTATTTGGATGAAACATGGATAGATAACGACATGACGGTTAAAAATTGTTGGCAAAGCGAAGAAGTGTTTGGTGTTAGTGGTGGTATTCGATCATCGGGTCGATTAATAGTGGTACATGCCGGATCAGCTGAAGGGTTTGTGGAAAATGCTGGTCTTGTGTTTAGATCTGGACTAAGTTCCGGTGATTATCATGGTCAAATGAATCGGACTCATTTTGAAAAATGGATAAAAGAGCACTTGTTTCCAAACATTCCTCCTGGTATTATTGTCATGGACAATGCACCATACCACTCAAAACAAATTAATAAGGTACCAACAAAATATGCAACAAAATCCACAATGAGTTCATGGTTGCAAAAGATGCATGTTCCTCACGATCCATCCTTAAGGAAGACTGAATTGATGGCCAAAATAAATTCTCATGCGACCAGTCAGCATAGAGAAAAACATTATAAAATCGATGAGATTATAAGAAAAGAAGGGCACGTTCCGTTACGACTACCGCCTTACATGTGTGAATTAAATCCGATTGAGCTTGCCTGGGCAGACGTAAAGCGTTATATTCGGGACCATAACACGACTGGCGAGTTATCTATATCCGCTTTAAAAGATCTAACTCAGCATGCCTTTGCCACAATTACACCTGAAAAATGGAAGGGTTACGTGAAACATGTGGTTAATATTGAGAATTCATACTGGGGAAAAGATAGAGTGGTCGAAGACATTATTGATGAAATTATAATCAATCTCGGCGAGAGTGATAACGAAGATGAACAGTTTTGGACTTCATCTTCCGACGAAGATTCTTCACAGGATTCAGAGCGTGAAGTGGAGTTAAATTTGTCAAAATAAGTTTTATTGGTGATTTAAGCATTTGTCTTATTGGTATAATTTTCTGTTATAATACTGTTATAATATGGGACCTGAATCGGGGAAACCGCCTCAGTGATAAAAAACGATTTTTTTGATTTTGTTCCGCATCAGTTTGCCAATAGGAAGAGATACCTGTTTCCGCCAAAATCGATGTCATTACGGCGGTTTGTCTATTTCTGGTCACATATGTAATCGTTTTTAATAAATGTTGTGTTGAGTATGTATTTTTGTTTATTTAACGTCAAACTGTGATTATGACTTTGACATTTATTTAATTCTTTTAGGAATAATGCGCATCGATTACTTTTTACTATAATTAATTCCGGAATATTATATTTCAAACATATGTTGTTTAGGTCTGTCAACGCCGCAGTTAATGCTGACGCGGATTCAGGATCCCATTTCATATGTATGACTGCTTTATTACTATTATAGATAAGGTCTCTCTTGATGTCGGTATACCATTTATTTCTAATTACATTCTTATATTCGGTTTCACTCATTAGACATAATTCAACGCATGTTTTCGGTTTTTTAATTAATTCCACCACGACCGGGTGATCAAGCCGTTTATGATGCAAAGAATTAGAATCCTCACAGCATTTATGTTCTTTAACTTTACTCTGAGCTCTAGTTATCGCATATATATTTTCATTTACATTGTTACTCATATTTTTTAATTCTGTGGAAGACATTTCGATTCGAGACAGAGCGTCTGCAGCAACATTATCTTTTCCTTTAATATATTGTAGTGTGCCCGGCTTCTCAGGTGATCAATTAAAACAACGACACTTCACGTACTCACTAGGTTTATTTAGAATAAACATATAATGTTTGGAATTACAACTATGTAGCTCTTACTGTTCTAAAATTCTAACTACCTATTTAAGCTTGTGCTCTCTATTTATGTGATGAAAAGATATACATAGCACTTTCTTTGTTACAAATAAGCTGACATAAGACTAATGATTTTGGGTGCGAGTAACTGACTCTAAATACGTAACATTTTAACGGATACTTAATACTACATTGTATCTCGGTATGTAAACAGTCGTATGGTGACGGACCAGTAAATATATATAAAAATCCAAACAACTACATCAGGTCGAAAACATATTGTCGAAAACATATTGTCAAGTACAATAATCTTATGAACTAATCAATTACATCAGATTTGAAGACATATTATAACGTACAATAATCTTATGAACTAATCAATATATTATAAATTGAGGATTCATTACACCTCCCCCTACGGGACGATCAATTAAAGGGGTCAACAGGATTCCTTTAATTGAGCCACACGAGAGCTTCGCCTGGTTGGCGCTCGTTCAGCTTTAGGTGCTTTGATTGATTTTGGGTTATTTTCCAATTCTAGATTAGTTTGGGTTAAGTCGTTAATGGATTGGTGATGATTTCTATGGTATGGAAGAGGCAATATTCTTTTATATCTGAGGAGTCAAAATTGCAAAATTTATACAATCTATAGACAACGTAGACACCAATGAATTTCAATGTTGTTAATATGAAATACACAAAATAAGAGTTTTCTAAGATGCTTTTTGGTTCAAAGTTTGATTTATTTATTTTTGTTTTGAGTTGAGACAGTTTGTGACTTGCCAAATTTAAACTGTCAATGTCCAAATTGTTGACATGCAAGGGAGTTACGTTGTACGTATCGTTATTAATCTTTTCAGAAGAACAACAATCCATCAATAAAATATTGAAAGACGGAAAATTGATAATACTTGTATCATTATTTCCATCGGAATGTTTAGTTTTCGGTTTCAGGATTGTTGTATTGGTAAAAAGTCTGCAGTTGGTTGGGAGCGTAACAATTCCTGTGCCTTGCATTGGGTAGTCTTTCGGTGTCTCAAATTTACAATTTAAAGTAGCATCTATTTGCTTAGGGATCACAAATAACCAACTATTTTGGCTACTCAACGGATGGAATATTTCGTTTTTAAAATTTGTTTTCCTAATTTCGCATGACTCGGGGATTCTTTCATTTTGGATTAAAAGTTGAACTTCGCACAGGTTTGTGTAAATTTTATGTTAGACGTGTTTCTGTAGAGTGTTAGACGATAGTTTCTTACATGACTTTAAGTCGTCTATTGACAAGTAATTGGTTCTGGAATCCGAGATTGCAACATATTTCAACTGTGGTAAGATAAACAAAAATTCGTCTTTATTATTTTTAATAGGTAACGGAATGATGCGAAATAGTTCAACCGTGTCTTGGGTTACACGAGGGTTTGAAATTTTAAATATAAGGAGTTTATTAGTTGCGTATCCAATGATGGAAGCCATACTCATGAGGTCTTTTACATTAGGAATCTCTATGCCTTTAACAAAATGGGTTGTTGGTGGTAAATACGGTAAAGCTTTTGATAAGGTTTGAATATATTGTTCGATTGGTAATTATCGTTGAATATTCATTATCTGATTTGTTTATGATTAGCGATAATCGCGAAAGGTGTTCGTCGATTTCTTGCTTTAACTGCAAATTAAAGTATTTCGTTGTTTGATCGGAAAGAGATCTTTGGAAGTGACTAAACTTTTCGTTAAAGATTTTGTTATTTATGTTGACGTTGGTAAGAGACGAATTAAAAATTTGAATCGTGCTATCCACGATTTGGATCTGTTCTTTTAACATGGTACCAAGATGTTCTTCATTTTTATTTAATTGTTTGATATTTTTTTCATAATATTCAGCGTTATGACTATCTAAGGTACCGAAAAGTTGCTTAAATACTAATCCTATTCCGTCCATTAAACCGCGTTTGAATCTAGGATGTTCCAATAAAGTATTAAATGATATTTGCTTCCTTTTTAATTGAGAAAGTATTTCTTCAACTATCTTTAGAGTGGAATTGCAAGTTATCAAAAATATGTGATTGCAATGTGTATAGGTTTTTACATTTGCATCTTGTATCATACTCATTTTATTTTCAAATTATCCGATATCGATGTGGGTGATGATATCCCAAGTGGTATCAAACATTTGTACATTTCCCATCCCCTCGAAATATAGTCCAGGAGACTTGGTTATAGGTGTTATGACCGGGGTTGATGTACCTATCCATAGTGAGATTTGTGTTTATGTACTGTTACATGTTTCTTTTTCATTAAGATCGTTGTGTTAACGCTTGAATTAACTTTTACGACTTTATAGGGGCCTGTATATGAAGGACTAAGTTTTTTAGATAGTTGTTGTTTTTGATCTAGCAAATATACAATGTCGTCAACTTTAAAAACTACCCTTGTTATGTAGTATGCCCACCTTACACACGCTCTGTATATTTGGATGCCTAACTTCCGATTCCATAGTTTTAAGTTTGTTCACGCACGAGCAAAAAGTCAGTCTTCACCGCACCGCTGTGGTAAGCAGTCGTCTGTAATATTTGTCTGAATCAAACTGTAATAGCAAGAAAGCAAATAAATTGGTTAAAACAATTAACCTGGTCCGTCGAATTCATTCCCGCACAAACATTGGTCAATCGTCGAGACGGATTTGTGCTAATCAGCGACAACAAACAAGAAAGAGGGCAACAATATCCTAACAGACAAAGGAAGCGACGCCATGACGCCAACAGCAACGTGTAATGGCGGCTAGCTAATTCGCATCACACCGGCCGACAGAAAGCTTCAGCGGTAAAAAATCAGGTGGGCTCATTCCTTTTCACCATTTCCATACATAGTATACCTCAATTTTAAGCGGTTTATAAGCTACCACACATATTGTACACTTTCACATACATTTATAAATCAATCAAATACTCAAACAAAACAAATCAAAATGCCAAAAATCGATTTAAAACATTTGAAGTACGCAGAAACACTGCTAAACGTCAATTATCACAATTTAATATTATTAAATTTATTAAATTTATTAAATTTGTTGAAGAATTAGACAAAGATGATACAAAACTTTCCGAATTAGAATCTCGTTTAGAACAAATAAAACTTGTTTATAACAATTTTGGTGAAGTTCAAACAGATATAGAAATAATAGATGATTCTGAAGAACAATTAACTCACCGCGACTCATTCGACAATGATTATTTCAATGTTACTGCAAAAGCTAAAAAATTATTAGCTCCAAGAAATTCAAGCATATCAACAGCTTCAATAACAACCAATTCATTTCAGGAAATGCCAATAAATTTACCAAAAATCAATTTGCCGACATTCTCTGGTGATTACAACGATTTTATACAGTTTTTTGATCTTTTCAAGTCACTCATTCATAATAATCCAACATTGAACAACACTCAGAAGTTTCATTATTTAACAACCTCCTTAAAAGGCAAAGCTGCAAAGATAATCGAATCACTAGAAATCTGTGACCAAAACTACGATGATGCATTAAAACTTATAGTTGAACGTTTTGAAAACAAAAAGATTTTAATACAAAACCACATAAAAGAACTCACTGATCTGCCAACAATTTCAAAAGAAAATTATCAAGATATCAGAAATTTCTTGGATAACTTCTTAAAGCACACTCGGGCATTAAAAAACATCGGTCAACCAATAGAACATTGGAATTCATTACTAATTTATCTAATGTTAAATAAATTAGACTATAATACCAAAAAAGAATGGGAAATTTTGACAAAGAATGAAAGAATTCACACACCTTTTACAAGGTAGATGCAAGGTATTAGAAAATCTAAATCTAAAATCAACACCCAAACCAAGCAATTTTAAGCAACGTTCCCTAAGTCACGTCACCACTCAGAGTCAAAGCTGTGTTATGTGCAAAGGTCAGCATCAGATATTTGGTTGCAAAAGGTTTCTGGGACTTTCCGCTCAAGCACGTTTAACCGAAGCAAGAAAATTAAGCCTATGTACAAACTGTTTGAGATCTGGACATAGCAAAATGAACTGTAATTCTTCAGGATGCAAAACGTGTAACAAAACGCACAATTCTTTGCTTCATTTTAAACTCAACAATAGACAGTCAAGGGACTCCGAATCATCTTCAGAAAATCAAGAACCTGAGACTATTATTGTAACAAATTATACTATTAGTCAGTCTAATTATAAGAGGCAAACAGTACTCTTATCAACAGCAATATTGTACATTTATGACAACAATAATACCCCTATAAAATGTAAGGCATTGCTTGACAGTGGCAGCATGTCGAATTTCGTGACACATTTTTTATTTAAAAAACTTAATTTGGCCTCCAAGAGGATTGATATACCCGTAGCAGGTGTTAATAATCATCTCACTCACATTAAAAGGCAAACTAACACAACAATAAAATCATTGCACAACAATTTCAAGAGAGAACTATCTTTCTTAGTTATTGACAAATTATCTGATAATATACCACAATTCAGTTTTGACAAGACAACACTAAACATCCCTCACAATATACAGCTATCAGATACAAACTTTAACGTATCATCACCTATCGACATCTTGTTAGGTGCTGGTATATTTTTTGACCTTCTAAACAGTCATCAAATTAAACTAGGGAATATGCCAACACTACAGGACACTAAGTTAGGGTGGATATTATCTGGTTATTTCTCTAACATGTCAAACACAAAAGAATCACGTTTTCTTTCCACAATTTAGCCGTATAATCACAATTAGAAAAAATTTGGGCTATAGAAGAAATGCCAGCAAAAAATCATCTATCCACAGAAGAAGTAGAATGTGAACAACATTTTCAAAAAACATATGAACGTGACCATTCAGGCCGTTTCAATGTTGAACTACCTCTCAAAGAAAACCATACAAGTTTAGGAGAATCAGAAACTACTGCTTTAAAAAGATTTCTCGCACTAGAACGAAAATTAATCAACAATCCCGCGTTGTAACAACAATATAAGCAATTTATGCATGAATATGAAACATTAGGATACATGTCAGAAATCACAGAATCAACACAAAAGCGGGATAGTTCTTCACACTTAATATACTATTTACCCCATCATGCGGTGCTCAAAGATTCTAGTTTAACAACAAAATGCAGGGTCGTTTTTGACGGTTCAAGTAAAACAACAAGTGGACTTTCACTAAAAGATATTTTAAAATTAGGACCTAACATACAAGATGATTTATTCAATATAGTGATCAGAGCGAGACAACATGAAATTTTAATTTTAGCTGATATAACAAAAATGTATCGTCAAATCAATGTTCGCCATTCTCATAGAAGTTTACAAAGAATACTATGGAGAAGTAGCGTTAATGAGAACATTAAACATTTTGAATTAAATACAGTCACATAGGGCACCAAACCTAGTAGTTTTTTAGCCACAAGATGTTTAAAACAAGTAGCAATTGATAATGCTTTAGAATATCCCACTGAAAGTAAGATCATACTAAATGATTTCTATGTAGATAATTTAATGACTGGTAGCAACAATGTTGATAATGCCACGAAGATAATTACCAACATTCAGTACATATTGGGAACCGCTGGTTTTGAATTACGTCAGTGGATAGTAATAGTACAAGTATTTTGAAACAGCTAGGTAAAGTATCTAATACTGATCAATTTATTATAACAGATTTAAGGGAAGGAAATGCATTAGGGTTTTTATATACATTTCATACGATACAGAATATAAAAGTAATAACAAAGAGAAACGTATTATCATTTATTTCTAAAATTTTTGACCCCTTAGGTTTAATAGGTCCTATAGTTATAAGGGCTAAAATCATATTACAACAACTTTGGACATTAAAACTTGAATGGGATGACGAGGTACCCATGGAATTAAAACAACACTTTTTGAATTACACTACAGATTTATTTAATTTAAATAAATTACAAATTTCAAGACAAATCTTAATTCCAAACTAATAGTTTGTAGGTTGAATTACATGGATTTTGTGACGCGTCCATGGCCGCATATGGCGCGTGCATATATTTAAAGTCAACAGACAAAAATGATATCTCAGCTTGTCATCTAGTTTGTGCAAAATCGAGAGTTGCACCCTTAAAAGCAATAACAAGATTCTACAATAGTGCTTGCTTGGATTAAGACTGAACCTGCAAAATTAAAAACTTTTGTAGCAAATAGAATCTCTAAAATACAGCAACTTACCGAAGGTGACTGGTATCATGTAGAATCGGAAAATAACCCAGCCGATCTCATATCTCGTGGAGTCAGTTACATTGATTTACAAAGGTCCAACCTATGGTGGAATGGTCCTGAAACATTAAAAGAAATGCAAAATAATTCATTTGATATGATAAATACATACTTACCTGAATTACCTGATTTGAAACACTCGCAACCCCAATGTAATTTAGTTACAACCTCTGATATGAGCATTTTTGCAAGATACTCCAATTATATGAAACTAATAAAGACTACAGGATTCATATTTAGATTCAAACAATTGCTTGAACAAAAATAACAAAGTTATTACAGATTTACAAAACGATGAATTAAATGAAGCCGTGGACAGAAGCAGAATGTTTTTCCAGAGAAATTCATGATTTAAAAATTAATAATCACGTACATAGAAAAAGCAAATTAGCATCCTTAAACCCCTTCATAGATTCCAAAGGTCTGATTAGAGTTGGTGGACGTTTACAGGAATCGGATTTAAACTATAATGAGAAACATCAACTTTTATTCTTATTACTTTACTTTTAGCTCCGGTATCTAACAAAAATGATGTTTCTAGTGTTTCTACTTCAGGGATATTAGATAGATGAATATATGATGTGATTGGTTTTGACATTAAACTATAAATTCTGTGTCGCATTTGTAGGTTGTCGACCAGTTTGTAATTTTGGTTCCTCGGTACGGTCGTTTACTGAGAATTTTCTCTATGTGGATCTCTTGGTATTCACTCGTAGCGCTTCCAGGCAAAAACTGTCTATCGCGGCGTCCATTACGCGCTTATATAGTCCGCGCCTCGACCTTCGTGATAATTCCTGGCCTTTCTAGACTCTTCGCGAATAGATAGGCCGGGCCAGCCCGCGCGCCTGTCGGTCCACGCCGCACGCATTCCCGAGTCCGCCGAAATATTCTACATCGGGGAGTCGCACTCGCGTTTACTCTGGTTTCTTCTCGAATATTCCCGTGCCGCGGCGACGTCAGTCCGCGTTTATGCAAGGCACTATCGTTACAATTAGAAGAATTTGGTGAATCTTGAGTATTCGGCATATTTAAGGTAAGAATTCGAATTGGTTTATATTAGTTGAATTGGAGATTGTTAGATTTGGTTTTGATTCAAAATTAGATTTAGAGCTTGAGTTAGAATTGGATTTTAGAATTGGAATTAGAATTGGATTTAGAGTTTGATTTGGATTTTAGAAGTCGAATTAGAATTGGATTTAGAGTTTGAGTTTGAATTGGATTTTAGAATTCGAATTAGAATTAGATTTAGGCGCTTGATTAAGGAAATTATAATTTCGATTTAAGAACTCGATTTTTTTGAGATTAGAATTTGATTTAAGAGCTTGATTTAGGAAATTATAATTTCGATTTAAGAACTCGATTTTTTTGAGATTAGAATTTGATTTAAGAGCTTGTTTTAGGAAATTATAATTTCGATTTAAGAGCTCGATTTTTTTTAGAATTAGATTTTGATTTAGGAGCTTAATTTAGGAAATTATAATTTTTCGATCTAAGAGCTTCATTTTTTTGAGAATTAGAATTTGATTTAAGAGCTTGATTTAGGAAATTATAATTTCGATTTAAGAGCTCGATTTTTTTTTTTGAATTAGAGTTTGTGTTGGAAAACGTAGATTTTTTTCTTATACAAAGCGAAGTAGATTCACCTACTTTATGCCTGAGATAGATTTAGGGGATTATGAATCCGAATCATAATATTTGAATTAGAGTTCGAGTTATATCTAATATTAGACAAACAAAATGCCAGTACATACATTTATAGATTATTGGTACATAGATTCGAGTTAGAATAGTTCAGAATTAACAAATACGTTGCGAATGGACGAGTTGAGTTGAATTTTGCACTTACAGGAATACGATGACAGTCTTCATCCCTTGGATTTGGTGATGTATTGATTTGCAGATGTAGACTTGGTAGACTTGTAGCAGATGTAGACTTAGATCCTGCAGTGGATTTCTGGATTGAATGGTTATGTTTCTAACACGATGTGGAGTGTTGATCGTTTTCACCTTTCCGTCCCACACTTTAGGTTGTTAAGTTTAGCAATTCTTCTTTCGAAGTTCTTCAAACTGCTATCCCACTTCTGACACCAATTTTTATGTAGTGTGCCCGGCTTCTCAGGTGGTGAATTAAAACAACGACACTTCACGTACTCACTAGGTTTATTTAGAATATATATATAATGTTTGGAATTACAACGATGTAGCTCTTGCTGTTCTAAAATTCTAACTAACTATTTAAGCTTGTGCTCTCTATTTATGTGATGAAAAGATATATATAGCATATTCTTTGTTACAAATAAGCTGACATAAGACTAATGATTTTGGGTGCGAGTAACTGACTGTAAATATGTAACATTTTAACGGATACTTAATACTACATTGTATCTCGGTATGTAAACAGTTGTATGGTCACGGACCAGTAAATACATATAGAAATCCAAACAACTACATCAGGTTCGAAAACATATTGAACACATGAACTAATCAATTACATCAGATTTGAAGACATATTATAACGTACATTAATCTTATGAACTAATTAATATATTATAAATTGAGGATTCATTACAATATTTTATAACAAGATCATATTTTTCCAAAGCAAGACGAAATTTTGTGAGTCTGCTACAGGGATTTGTTATTCCGAACAAGTAAGTCAGTGGCTTATGGTCTGTGTAGATGGTAAATTTTCGGCCGTATAGGTAAACCCTAAAATGTTTTACCGCAAAAACTACCCCTAAAATCTCGTTGTGTATTGTAGGGTAATTCTTTTCCGCTTTATTTAAAGAGCGGCTAGCGTATGCGATTGGTTTGTCGTTACTATTGCAAAGTACAGCACCATGCGCAAAATCTGAGGCATACGTTTTAAGTATGAAATGATTATCGGTTTCAAAATTTGGGTATTGAAGTATTGGTGGTGTCTGCAAAGCGTTTTTAAGAGCTTCAAATGATTGCTGACACTCTTCAGTCCAAAGAAATGGTACTTTTTTTCTAGCTAAAGAATTTAATGGGTAAGCTATATTAGCAAAATTTGGTATGAATTTTCGATAATAGTTTGCAAAAGCTACAAATCTTTTTGCTTCATTAGCATCTGTTGGGCTTGGATATTGTCTTATTGCTTCAATTTTTTATGGATCCGGTGATACTCCTGTAGGGGGTCAAAATGGCGGGAACAGCCGCGACCCCCTAACGTGGTAGCATTTTGGCTGAGCGCGGTCTAAGGCTTTAATTACTGGTCAAATCTCTAATTCATCAAATCTAATCCAAATCTATTCGAAGGCAAAACTAACTGGGTCCTTTTTCTTGAACCTTGTAGACACATTTTCTGACTACTAACTGACGCGTTTAAGTATTTAACATTTAATAAGGGCTGATAAAGCAAGACTACTCAAATGAAACGAAACACTTATCAAAACAATAACATCTATTAACAATAATAATCAACAATCCCGTTTGATAGGTTACATAGAAAAATGAATGAAGCTTTGAACATATTGACGTTTAAATTAAACCTAGGAGTTGATTTAGACAGACACACCTTTTAGCAGAGATAAATAAACAATTCTAATTTAAAATGAAATGCGAGACAAGTTGAAAAGACTTACCAGGACAATACACATATTTTTAAGTGCCTAGAGCACTCTATAACAACTTTACTTCATGATGGTCGAACGAGAAGAAGGAAAAGATTTTGCTCCCTTGCCTAGGTCAACCCGAATGCACGCAAGCATTTCTCCGTAGCCAATGACAACGCGTCAAATTTAAACTTATAAACACGCGGTCAAATCCTCAGTAAACCAGATGTTCAACTGAACAACACCAAAACTTTGACATTCTCGAACATTCCACTCCGTCTACATCGCGCTCAATTTGATCACATTTTAATAAATAAACAATGGGTTTCCGACCCATTACACTCCTTCGGCTGTTATAACATGACCTAGGTACAAAATTTGTTTCTTTAAGAAGTCACATTTATTCGGATTTAATTTAAGATTAACTTCTCGGAGTCACTGCAAAACTTTTCTGAGATTTTGGTTATGATTTGATAAATTATTTCCGAATACTATGAGATCGTCCAGGTATATAAAGCAACTTTCATAATTTAAACCCGCCATGGCTATATTCATTGCGCGTGAGAACTGACCTCTTTCTGTTGTAAAAGCTGTATATGGACGACTATTGGCCTGAAACTCTATTTGGTGATATCCTTGTGTTATGTCAAAATGAGAAAAATATATTGCATCTGATAAAAATCTAAAATATCACTAATACAAGGCAAAGGAAATTTGTCATCCTGAATTTGTCTACTTAGAATCCAATAATCTATCACTACTCTCCATTTTTGAATACCGTTGTTGTCTTTCTTTTTTGGAACTAATAAAAGTGGCGCTGACCAAGCTGATTTTGCTTTTTCAATTATACCATCAGATAGCATTTTATCGATTTGTTTGTTATTTTCGTGTTTCTGTGAATGTGGCAATCGGTACGGTTTAACGTATACTGGAGCAGCTGACTCTTGTAAAGGTATGTTTTCTTTGTAAACATTGGTGACAGTCAGTGGATCGGATTCCAAGTAGAATAACGATAATATTAATGAAATAAAGATTCCTTAGATACGTCATAAACAGCGAACACGTGTTTTTTGCTGTTTTTGGAATTTCGTATTAATTTAATTTAATTTGCCACTAATCTAATACACTTTTATTTTAGTTTGCCTATTTTTTAGCCCATTTGCTCTGGGGGAACACTGGGAACATTTTCTTGTGAGGATTCCGGGAATTTGGTTTGATTTTTTATTTTGACACCTGTCATCCGCAAGTATTTCTTCTAGTTTAATATTAAGGAATTTTCTTTCTACTTCACTAAAATAAGGTAGCTTCTGCTGGCCCTTCTGGTCTAGTGTCCTCCATACCACTCATGTCCGCTCAAGGCGGAGGCGGCATAGAACACAATACTTAATAGAACGCCATCTCACGGGTTAAAATTTTCGCCAAATAGCGATCTTAGCGCCCCCAAAAATCACTTCCTGAATTATAATCACCGCGGCGGGAAATATGAAATGCAGACTTCACAATTATATTATTATTATTTATTGAACAATTTACTTGAACAATAAAACTGTGTAGTATCAAACAAAAATTCTGTTCAGTGTGGTTTACAAATCTGTTTTATTGTTCAAGAAATTCTTTCTACTTCTCCTTTGAGAGAAGTATGCAGTGTAAAGTACCTGTTATGCAATGTAGATAGAACATTTAAACTATCCGCAGTAGCATAAGACAGGACATTTTTTTTATAATTACTATTTTATTATATGTTTTAGATGACACAATATAAAAACAATTAGACATAAAATAATAAACAACAAAAATGTTATAAGAAGTATTTATTACAACCTTTAAAACAGGGTAACATTTTTACGTGCAAGAATACTAAAATACCTATTTTATATTCGTATAATGATGTAAGCTACTTTCATTTTGTGTGAGTCTGAGTTCATCTCGGCCAATATCTCGGCTGACCTAATTTTAGTTCGTCTGAATTCATCGAAACGTTGGGTAGTGTAGTGTAGTCAACCTTGTATGTTCCTGGAGGAATGTATGTCGGGTTGGGAGGCAGTATGCCAGGCATACACGGCGCTTAGGCCAGCTTAGGCCCCAGTGGGACCTTTGTGCCAGCCTCCACATCCACCCGATATTATATTCCCGTTACGAGCAGCCAACTTATGATACGGGGAGCATTACGTATTGTGTCCATAGATGGCCAGGGATCATCAAAAGCACTTACCCTCTGGTCTTCTAGGCCGAGACAATCAGATAAGATGTGCACTCACCTAACTATGAAACAATCCCATCTTTTTGATAGGGTCCGGAAACTTGTGCATAATTGCCGACGACATTTTGCACCACACTTCTTTTTAACCATTACCCAAAATTACTGCTAATAATTCAAATGACTCAAATTACTCTTATATTCGACAGCAAGTAATGTCAAGGATTGCGCCACCTATCGGGTGCTGTTAATATCATGGTACAAAAATAGTAGGTAGATATCGCTAAAATATAACTGGTGGCGCCACCACAGATCAGTCCCTTGAATTTGGGTTCTTGACTACGTACTGCCCATAAATTATTTCGCCCCATGGGAGGCGGTTTTCCATCCCCTGCTGGTGAGCATATATTCGGTGCTGAAGCAATGGAGGCGACACCTACAACATTGGCGCCATCTCCAGATAACATTGTTAACTTTCTTTTTAATATTTCAAATCTTCCCATGGATAATCTCTCCTCCTTTGCTTTATCAATACCTCCTAATGTTCTTGATGAACTTAAAAGTTTGTTGAAGGTTGGTCATGTTCAAATTGGTGTCAGAAAATTTTAAATCTTCGCGGTTGCTCTACCTTTTCTAATTTTAATATGAATAATTTCCGGTTCAATTCTTGTGACGTTCCTACATTTGCTATTTTTATCGAGTCAATTGACAAAAATTTAAGTGGTTTTAATGACATGCAGGTTGGCAAATTCTTTTTTGATAATAATATTCCACGGGTAGTTTCAGTTGAAAAAAGGGGAAAGAATAGGCTTTCTGTTGTTTTTGATACATTTTTCTAATGCTAAAAAATTTTTGGATTCTGATATTGATGCAGTTAATAAATGGAGAACTTTTATACCGGCACATTTAGTTTCTTGCAAGGCTATTATTCGGGATATTCATCCCAATATCTCGGAGGAGGTTATCCTCAAAGAACTCCAAACAGATGATGACAGAGAGATTCTGTCTGTTCGCCGTTTAAAGAGGCGGGTTGTCTCATCTGTTTCTGACGGATTTGAGTTTATTAATACTGCTTCCATAGTGGTCACTTTTAGAGGTAGAAATGCCCCTAAAGTTGTTCGCTTATTCTTTGATGTTAGATATACCGAAATGTTTGTATCACCGGTGATTCCATGCAATACCTGTTGCCGTTACGGTCATGTTGGTAAAATTTGTAAGAGTAAACTCAGATGCCCCGCCTGCTCTTCTGAACACAAGCTTTCAGAATGCCCAAACGCCCTGAATGGGGTAGCTCCGTCATGCATTTTTTGCAACGGAGACCACCTTTCCAACGAATCAGAAACTCCATCAACCAATAGACAATGTCCAGAATTCATTAAGCAAAGAAAGATAAAGGTCTACATGGCCATGTATAATGTCTCAATCCATGAAGCGATGCAGGCTGTTGCTCCTTCTCCGCCAAGGACTCTGAATAACTTTAGACTTGGTGATCACTCTGAGTTTCCTGTCCTTCCTGTTGGTGATACCGCCTACAATAATATTCCTCCGGTCATTTCTAACTTCAAAAAAGTCGCTGCTGTCAAGAAGAATTTTAGTTTTACTAAGTCCATTCCCCTTACTCAGAATAACGCTGTCAAGAGAAGAAGAAATAACGTTCCCTACAGAACTAATATTTTATCGAGACTGAAGCCTTCCCGACAGCTACGTGAAACGAATATGCCCCACAAGTGAAGAAAACTCTGTCTCTCATCCCCGCCCATTCTCCACTTCTTTATCTCCACGTTCTCCTCCTTCACCGGCTTCGCCCCCATCAGTCCAATTGGTCACTGCGGAAATACATCCAGTCCCCAATACGAACTCTCCTTCTAAACCCTTAAATCAGTCTCCTGTTCACATAGATGCAATGACACGTCGTCTTTCTAATTGATTGGAATGGAACACAATATTAAATTATTACTTTGGAATTCAAGAAGCCTTGTCAAAAACAAATCCAGTTTATTTTATTTTCTACATACTTTTCCGTATGACATTATCGTTCTTTGTGAATCTTGGCAAAAAAACATTTCTTGATGTCTACACCTGGTTTTAATGCTAAGCACATCTGCCGACATGATGATTATGGCGGATTATCTATACTAGTGAAAAATTCTCTGGATGTACAATGGATTAAAGCAATTGAAGATCAACAATTTCATTTTATACTATTTAAGTTCTGCGGAGTCACTTTTGTTGCTGGACATATTCCTCCGAATGTTGATTTTAATCTTTCTCAGTGGGGATCCGTTATCCAAAACATTAATGGTCCTTTCATAATTCTTGGTGACTTCAATGCCCATCATTTTTATTTTGGCAGCTCTTCCATCAACAATAGAGGAAGAGCTCTTCACAAGTTGATAGAGGATATGGATCTTTTTGTGACCAATGATGGAAAACACACCACACTGGCGTTTGGAAGAGAACGTTCCAATGTTTTGGACCTTGTTCTTTGTTCGGCCGCCTTGTCTGCCGCCATTTCATGTATCACCTGTGATGATACCTTAGGAAGCAATCATTTCCCTATTTCTGCATCACTTAATACATCAACGCAAATTAATAGTTTTATACCACATGGTTTTGGCACTTTTAATTTTAATAAAGCTGATTGGAATGCCTTTTTATTAAATTTGTCGAATTGTCTCTTTTCGTACAGTACTTTGGATTACGACAAATTTACTAGTTGTATTAAGGAGGCCATGACGGCTTTTATTCCCAGAAAGCGCCGTCATTCAACAGGTCAATATAATTGCCCTTGGTGGGATGAGGAGTGCACACGTAAGTTTGTGATTCTGCGTAAGGCGTGGTGCGCGGACAGGTCTTCTTGGTTTCAAATTCGCTTCTTTGTTACACTTTGATTATCCAAACCAACCAAAGAGAGAGAGAGAGAGAGAGAGAGTAAAGAAAACAAACTGACGGCTATGTCCAAAATCTTCCGAATTCGCTCCTACCTGTGCGCTTGTGCAATTCTAAGGTTCTCGAGTGCTCCGACTTAGCTCAGGGGATGGCGTGGGTCTCACTCCAACTCCTAATCCAAAGTGTGACAGGGGTTTAAGGGCGCCAGCCACCTTATACTCGATATGGACGTAAACCCGATGGCAAGGTAGATCGAAGTCAGCCACAATACGACACAGGATAAGATGAAGTTGTATTCCCCAAATAAAAGAGGTAAAATAAGGACAACATCCGCTTTATTGTTCGTAGTAGACGTAAGTCAAAAGTTCCGTGGATACACACAATTAAATATATGGTATGCAATGAACTAAATGTAAATATACGTTGTATTGCTTCCTAGGGTTTCAGCCTATCCAAAACAAACCAGGTACACAAGTAATATATGCAAGTGATCAACAAGATCAACGTTCAATGCAAATAAAACACAAAATATATAGAGATAAACAAACAAATGCGCACCCCCAATATTATCTGGCCAGACAACCGTGTAAGTCGCAATCTTGGTCAATTCCAAGAAAGATAATTAAATTAGGAAAATTAAAACCGCATTGAAGTTGTTGATTAACAAAAGAAGGCTTAATTATATTAGATAAACAAACAAATAAATGCTGAAGACCGAATTAATTATGTAACCGAAACCAAAGAGAACTAAACGCTGAAGGCGTCCTTTCCAGCAAAAGGAAGAACAAAATACGTCGTTGATTAATATACAAACACACTAATGAACCACTGAAGGTGGATTCAGAAGTAATACCGGTAAACACTAACCAAAATTCTCGCAAAATATAAAATAAGAGCAGTTAAACGCTGAGGGCGACGGTAAACGTGTAAATGGGAACAATCTGACCTTGTCGGTAGCTTAATGCTGGCCTGAGGTCGGGTCCTGTCCTCGGACGATGGAAGATATACGATCTCCGAAGTCTTCGAACCTCAACCAATTCGTCAAACTCCAGCAGCTGGTTATTCGATCGTGTGTCGACCAACAAAGGTTTGCCCTGGCAATAGATCCGCAGAGGGTCCGCCCAAACAAACGACTGGTAAATGGTTGTCTCAAGCAACAGAACTTTCCAGCCAACGAAAAGGAACCCTACAAACGTCCACTAAATCACAACCGAGCCGTAAGAAAGTGAGTGTCATCACATACCAAAGGTGTTGGGTGGGTTAATTAGATCTCCTCGTTGACTTGTATCAAATCCACAAAAGTGAAAGAAGTCCACCGGCTTCCAAAAGGATGAGGCTTCCAGATCCGCAATGCGAAAGGGAGTGCCGGCAGGGATCTGCCGGCGTCCAATTCAACCGTGTACGCAGAATATGTCCCAGTAGGAGAAGCACAACACCACGCACAAATCAAGAGCGATTTTTCTAGAACTTCGAATATGACCAACTAACACCTTGTTTACAACTCGGCAACATCGAAAAATGCGGGCAAGATGGCAGAGCGCCTCTATTTATGCACTGGATTCTGAGCAAAAAAATAGAAGTGGAAGGAATGTCGAAAAAATTGGACTAAAGGCATGAAAATCACCGCGATGACCCAACCATCATTGCCGACCAGTTGCCGGATGAATTCGAAATAAAACAAAGCGGGAATTAAGCCGAAACGATAACAAATTTGTGACGCCGCCATCTCGCGGACTCCTCGTAACCTAATCCCTCACAAAAAATTAGCTGCTCCGGCACAAAATTAACAAGGAAGGAGCTCAAACTGCTGGAGAAGAGAGTCCGCAGGCCCAAACAACCACTGAGCAAATTATTTGCATCAAAGTTACGTAAAACCGCGGAATTTGCAACGTAAAGGCTGGCACGCGGTTCGCCTAAAACGCAAGGAAGTTGGTAGAGTGATTTAACGTACAAAAAGTTGTTCAATAGCACGCTGGGGCTGAAAGCAGGTCTCAGGTAGCGGTAGAACAAATAAATTAATTAAAATAACCGCAGAAAACAGAGTGGAAAACATCAGTGTTTACTATCAGCAATCAGAGATGGCGCCACTCATCCAAGATGGTACTAAAATTCAAACCCCTAACGAAACTGAAATGGCCCAATACGCAAAACCATGCTAACGACTGCAAAAATCAAAAAAAAGTGTCACATCTTTTAATCTGTTTCTAACAGCTTGATCAGAAATTTCTATTCCATGTGCTCGACTTTGGTCGTTTAGGAGGTCTCGTGCTGTGGCAGTACGCGTACGTAGACAGGAAAGGACAAGAAATCGGTCGTGATTTTGGGTAGTTTGTAGATTTCGATCTTGTCCAGCTCTTCCAACATACTGGCCAGTCTCTCGAAACCGATTCCATAAACGCTTAATAACAGAATTGGAAACTCGAAAGTCCCTGCTAACATGTCGAATAGAGTGGCCATTCTGAATAAGGGCGACAGCACGAGCAACTTGCACTTCACAGAGATGCCTCCTGATGCTTATAATCAACGAAAATTGGCAACTGAATCCCTTTGTCATCTTTAGTAGGCGTTCATACGTGAATTCAAAGCATTTTTGTCGATTTTGTTTTGCGTTATTAGTTTACATTTTTAAATGTAACTTAGAAGTAACTAAGAGTTGTAACATTGTTTCTGTAATTTTCTTCAGTTAAATATATGCCCTCAAAGCATACCAAATTTGAGTTGCCTAGAAATATTATTTAATGAAAAAAGTGTACCCTTAATTTTTTTGAGCAGTGTATATATAATGCCATGTGTCAATGACACTGACGTTCGTAAAAATCTAACAATTTGTCACACAGCGACGAAGGCTGTAAATTCTGTCAAACAGCTTTTATAAACTCTTATTGCGCATAAACCGTTCATCCCAGTGACTGCGTTTACATCGTGGCCTTGCATCCGATCGAAAATTATCCGATCGATTCGAATTGGATTAAGTCAATTCAGTTCAATCCCTACACGTCTATTCCGTGAAATTAATTTGCATTAGATCGATAAATCCCTAAATCAATTGGACTGAAAGTTGTTCTAAAGAAAGAGACAGAAAATGTGGCTAATTTCAAACTGTATAGTGATATGTCAACAAGACTTAACCTCTATTGAAAATGAAGAATCTAAAAGCACTAAGCCACTAAAAGCGAGACAAAAAAGTAGCAGCGGTAATGCTGCAATGTTTTTATAATTTGTTGATGTTAACATACACAAACAGCAACCTCGCATGCATGCATTCATACATTCATACATTCATACATTCATACATACATACATACATACATACATACATACATACATACATACATACATACATACATACATACATACATACATACATACATACATACATACATACATACATACATACATACATACATACATACATACATACATACATACATACATACATACATACATACATACATACATACATACATACATACATACATACATACATACATACATACATACATACATACATACATACATACATACATACATACATACATACATACATACATACATACATACATACATACATACATACATACATACATACATACATACATACATACATACATACATACATACATACATACATACATACATACATACATACATACATACATACATACATACATACATACATACATACATACATACATACATACATACATACATACATACATACATACATACATACATACATACATACATACATACATACATACATACATACATACATACATACATACATACATACATACATACATACATACATACATACATACATACATACATACATACATACATACATACATACATACATACATACATACATACATACATACATACATACATACATACATACATACATACATACATACATACATACATACATACATACATACATACATACATACATACATACATACATACATACATACATACATACATACATACATACATACATACATACATACATACATACATACATACATACATACATACATACATACATACATACATACATACATACATACATACATACATACATACATACATACATACGTACATACGTACATACGTACATACGTACATACGTACATACGTACATACGTACATACCTACATACGTACATACGTACATACGTACATACGTACATACGTACATACGTACATACGTACATACGTACATACGTACATACGTACATACGTACATACGTACATACGTACATACGTACATACGTACATACGTACATACGTACATACGTACATACGTACATACGTACATACGTACATACGTACATACGTACATACGTACATACGTACATACGTACATACGTACATACGTACATACGTACATACGTACATACGTACATACGTACATACGTACATACGTACATACGTACATACGTACATACGTACATACGTACATACGTACATACGTACATACGTACATACGTACATACGTACATACGTACATACGTACATACGTACATACGTACATACGTACATACGTACATACGTACATACGTACATACGTACATACGTACATACGTACATACGTACATACGTACATACGTACATACGTACATACGTACATACGTACATACGTACATACGTACATACGTACATACGTACATACGTACATACGTACATACGTACATACGTACATACGTACATACGTACATACGTACATACGTACATACGTACATACGTACATACGTACATACGTACATACGTACATACGTACATACGTACACACGTACACACGTACACACGTACACACGTACACACGTACACACGTACACACGTACACACGTACACACGTACACACGTACACACGTACACACGTACACACGTACACACGTACACACGTACACACGTACACACGTACACACGTACACACGTACACACGTACACACGTACACACGTACACACGTACACACGTACACACGTACACACGTACACACGTACACACGTACACACGTACACACGTACACACGTACACACGTACACACGTACACACGTACACACGTACACACGTACACACGTACACACGTACACACGTACACACGTACACACGTACACACGTACACACGTACACACGTACACACGTACACACGTACACACGTACACACGTACACACGTACACACGTACACACGTACACACGTACACACGTACACACGTACACACGTACACACGTACACACGTACACACGTACACACGTACACACGTACACACGTACACACCTACACACCTACACACCTACACACATACACACATACACACATACACACATACACACATACACACATACACACATACACACATACACACATACACACATACACACATACACACATACACACATACACACATACACACATACACACATACACACATACACACATACACACATACACACATACACACATACACACATACACACATACACACATACACACATACACACATACACACATACACACATACACACATACACACATACACACCTACACACCTACACACCTACACACCTACACACCTACACACCTACACACCTACACACCTACACACCTACACACCTACACACCTACACACCTACACACCTACACACCTACACACCTACACACATACACACATACACACATACACACATACACACATACACACATACACACATACACACATACACACATACACACATACACACATACACACATACACACATACACACCTACACACCTACACACCTACACACCTACACACCTACACACCTACACACCTACACACCTACACACCTACACACCTACACACCTACACACCTACACACATACACACATACACACATACACACATACACACATACACACATACACACATACACACATACACACATACACACATACACACATACACACATACACACATACACACATACACACATACACACATACACACATACACACATACACACATACACACATACACACATACACACATACACACATACACACATACACACCTACACACCTACACACCTACACACCTACACACCTACACACATACACACATACACACATACACACCTACACACCTACACACCTACACACCTACACACATACACACATACACACATACACACTGTTACACTTTTATTTTTTAGTTTGCCATTTCTACCTTCTGCACCGTACGACTATGGTTCGAATTTAATCAGCGTTACAGACTCGTGGCGACATCTGTTGGTGGACTCCGGCGTATTGGGAGGCTTGTTTTTGTGTGGCCTGTTTACGCGTAATTAATGTGTTAATTACTGGCGTTAGGCATTGTTTTAGACTACACGCGTTATGTTATGGAATTTCCCATGTTCTATTGCACCTTCGGAACCATATTCCATAGTCCTACGTCCAGTTTTTCCGGCTAATTCGTCATAATTGCGTATTGCGGGTTTTACCTTAATTAGGCCTACTTATGTAGGGAATCTGTTGTCATCAACGTTGGTCCCTCAACAGAAATGTTGCACAACCACGAGAAGCTAATTGGTCTGTGTAGTTTGGCCGTATTTTAATTTGTTCTGGAACGTGCTGGTTTTTTTGTGCGTCGTACATTTGAGAGCAATTTGTCGCCGATTCTTTTTTTGCATGTCCACCGGAACATCGGCGAATTTGTCAAATTGCTAGGACTGTGTTCTGTGCAATTTTGGCATTTTAATGGTTTGTAATTAAGAACTTGTTAACCCGTGACGTCACCGTCGTAGTTCTAACTTTTGCCGCTACGTACAGTTTCTGTGTAAAACTGGCGCTCATTCGCTGATACATAGATACATAGATACATAGATACATAGATACATAGATACATAGATACATAGATACATAGATACATAGATACATAGATACATAGATACATAGATACATAGATACATAGATACATAGATACATAGATACATAGATACATAGATACATAGATACACAGATACATAGATACATAGATACATAGATACATAGATACATAGATACATAGATACATAGATACATAGATACATAGATACATAGATACATAGATACATAGATACATAGATACATAGATACATAGATACATAGATACATAGATACATAGATACATAGATACATAGATACATAGATACATAGATACATAGATACATAGATACATAGATACATAGATACATAGATACATAGATACATAGATACATAGATACATAGATACATAGATACATAGATACATAGATACATAGATACATAGATACATAGATACATAGATACATAGATACATAGATACATAGATACATAGATACATAGATACATAGATACATAGATACATAGATACATAGATACATAGATACATAGATACATAGATACATAGATACATAGATACATAGATACATAGATACATAGATACATAGATACATAGATACATAGATACATAGATACATAGATACATAGATACATAGATACATAGATATATAGATACATAGATACATAGATACATAGATACATAGATACATAGATACATAGATACATTGATACATAGATAC
The DNA here is from genome assembly GCA_963971325.1 of Aphodius granarius. Classification (NCBI taxonomy): domain Eukaryota; kingdom Metazoa; phylum Arthropoda; class Insecta; order Coleoptera; family Scarabaeidae; genus Aphodius; species Aphodius granarius. Next base: position 16,905,274 of record OZ020223.1, read on the forward strand.
ATAGATACATAGATACATAGATACATAGATACATAGATACATAGATACATAGATACATAGATACATAGATACATAGATACATAGATACATAGATACATAGATACATAGATACATAGATACATAGATACATAGATACATAGATACATAGATACATAGATACATAGATACATAGATACATAGATACATAGATACATAGGTACCTAGCTACATAGATACATAGATACATAGATACATAGATACATAGATACATAGGTACCTAGCTACATAGGTACCTAGCTACGTAGATACGTAGATACGTAGATACGTACCTACGTATCTACGTATCTACGTATCTACGTAGATACGTAGATACGTAGGTACGTAGGTACGTAGGTACGTAGGTACGTACGTACCTACGTACGTGCGTACATGCGTGCATGCGTACATGCGTACATGCGTACATGCGTACATGCGTACATACGTACATACGTACATACGTACCTACGTAGATACGTACATACGTACATACGTACATACGTACATACGTACATACGTACATACGTACATACGTACATACGTACATACGTACATACGTACATACGTACATACGTACATACGTACATACGTACATACGTACATACGTACATACGTACATACGTACATAGATACATACATAGATAAATACATACGTACATACGTACATAAATACATACATAGATACATACATAGATACATACATAGATACATATATAGATACATACATAGATACATACACACATACACACATACACGCATACACACATACACACATACACACATACACACATACACACATACACACATACACACATACTTATACGTACATACATACATATATACATACATACATACATACATACATACATACATACATACATACTTATACGTACATGCGTACATACGTGGGGGCGCACACACACGCACACCCCCACACATCCCCCCCCCACACACATACATTTTCCAGAAATGATTGCAACTATTGACGGACTCAAAACGCGGATTTCCGCGAAAATCTCGAAATGTCACTTTGCGTCGATTACAATACTTTCAGTCTAGGGTACTGTTCGGAAAGTAAAAATTTATTGGGGTAAGGTCGGGTGTTTATTCGTCTAAGGTTGTGAAGAAAAAGTACTTGATGTATGATTTTAAAATGTTTTATTTGCAACTCGTTGGCACGAGTGCGACTGTACCATACACAATCTGATGGCAAAGTGGCGTTAAGCACTGAAAAGAAGTCAAGTGAATATACATAAACAAAACGAATATACATAACACTCGAAATTTAACGTTTATATATACAGGTCACCCCATGTTTAGTTTGTACATAAAACTAAAGTGGCGGTGCTATCTAAAAAGTCGATGTTAAAGGGTTCTAAAGTTTTTGTGAGAGAGGATCTAACGAAGACAAGGGCCGCCGAACTTAGGAGATTGGGTGAAGTGCATGGAAGGGAGAAGGTATGGTCGAGGGATGGCGCAATTTTTGTGAGAGAAGGGACAGGTACTGTAAAGATGATTGATTAAGTGGTTGTGAATGTGGACGAAACTATTGAGTTACATTTGTCAACTATAATTAACTATTGTTGTTCATGTTCATGATTCGTCAATGTGCGCCTGCTTCCTGTTTCACATTTTTGTATTCTGTATTGTTGCTTTCTCTGTTAGATTTGATGGTACAATCGCTTCTATAAAACTCAGAATTGCGTTTTGTTTTTATTTTTCAAATAATTTCCATTGAGTTTTGTTTCCTCTTGTATTGATGATTAACCTTTAGTAATTTTTTTTATGGATTTTGTATTATTAGTTATAGAATTTAACATAAATTTAATGTTCTGCGAGACCGAACGTTTGCCGTAGTGCATTGAAACATCTTACGTTTTTTTCTTTTGCACCAAGAGTACAGGTAATTTTTTCCTTTTAGAATACACATATTTCTTTTTTATTTTTCTCATTACTATAAATTAATAGTTCTATCGTTGCGTATTGAACAGCATATTTTCTGCCATTATTGTTATTCTTTACCTTTGTAGCTTTAGTTTATGATGAAGTTTGCGCACTTAAACGTCCGATCTATTGTTAATAAGCTTCCTGACTTGGCGGATCTTATCGCTACCGATGATTATGATATCCTTGGCGTCTCTGAGACCTGGTTAACTGCTGACTCTGAGGGCCTTATTAATTTAATCGGTTACAATTTCATTGCGGCTTCCCGTGCTGATAGAGGTGGTGGCGTTGGTTTATTCTTGAAAGCGCGTTACAAGTATCGCGTATTTGGAAGGTTTATTTCGCAGGATTTTGAGCATGTGTGGGTGACTGTTGATGTGGATGGGTTGCGTTATGGCATTGGCTGTATGTACCGCCCCCCTAGGGGAAATTTTGATAATTTTCTGGCTTCATTTGAAAGTGTGGCATCCGATATCATGTTGAATTGTGATCGCGTGGTTGTTCTCGGTGATTTTAATGTTGATTTCTTGAATACGGAGAATGCTTGCTTGCCAAAATTTTGTGACGTTTTGGAGTCGGTGGGTATGACGCAGATCATTGATGAGCCGACGAGGACTACCGACACCTCGAGTTCCTTGCTGGATCTGATTATAATCTCTGATTCCCTGGCGGTGGAAGAATCGAGTGTGATATGTATTCATCATTTGTCGGATCACTGTCTTATTCGATGTACCGTGCAAACTACGCAGACGGCAGGCTGAGCCGAGATATGTCCGTAATTTTAAGAATTTTAGCTACGATCGTTTTCATAGTGACCTCATCAATACACCGTGGAATATTGTGTTCGATCTGGAATCACCAGATGACAAGGTTGCCTTTTTCACGGATGCTCTGGTGGCTTTGTTTGATGTACATGCGCCTTTGCAGTTGGTTCGTGACCGTCCGCGGCCCCCTCCATACATTACCGATACTATAAAGGTAATGATGTCTCTAAGAGATAAAGCGTACAAAAAAGCTAAAACCACGAAGCAGGCAGCCGATTGGGAATACTATAAGACTCTTCGTAATTACACGGCATCAGCTATTAAACGCGAAAAAAGAGCATATCTAAATCAGTTAGAATCGAGTAAGAGTAGCCGCGAGTTATGGGGTGGGTTGCGTGCTCTGGGTGTGTGTCGACGGGCGAATGTTGAGGTTCCAGAGAGCTTGGGAGATCCCGAAAAGATAAACGATTTTTTTGTCAAGTCGGTTGACGAGATCTGTGAAAGCGTTGGGAATGACGGAAATGATTTTCGAAATCTTCTCTACGCAAATCGGAAGCGGCCTGGTGCTGACTTGCTTGAATTTAAACCTATATCGGAGGATGCTGTGGAGAAGATTTTGAGAGGAATTGGGACGGGAGCCGCGGGCGTGGATGGTATTACAATAAAAATGGTGCGACTTTGCTGTCCTGTGATAACTCCGTTTATTACTCACATTGTGAATTCTTGCATAGCGAGTGCCGTCTATCCCGCCATGTGGAGGGTCGCGAAGGTTGTACCGGTGCCGAAAGTACAGAGGCCGGGCGCCCTCCGGGACTTGCGCCCCATTAGCATTTTGCCTGTCCTTTCCAAGGTGCTCGAAAGAGCTATTGCTGATCAGGTGGTGCATTATTTAGATGAAATTCAGCTGTGGGATCGGTTCCAGTCAGGTTTTAGGTCGGGTTTCTCTTGTGCAACGGCACTGCTTGACATGACCGACGACTTTCTTCGTGCATTGGACGATGGTGGACTTGCAGTGTTAGTTTCCTTAGATTTTTCTCGGGCTTTTGATACCCTGCAGCATGATACTATTTTTGACGTTTTATACCATATGGGCTTCTCGCAGGAAGCCATTGATTTCTTCCGTTCATTCCTTTCGGATAGATGGCAGCGGGTGGTCGATGGTTATCGTCGGTCGGGGCTGTTGATGGTGCGACACGGAGTGCCACAGGGCTCTATTTTAGGGCCATTTATATTCAATTTATGTGCTTCCATGCTGCCAGAAGTCCTACGCGTATGTAGACATCACCTTTATGCTGATGATACGTATCTGTACAACAAGTTCGATGCGAATAGTTTTGATAGGGCGAGACAGTTGGTGTGTGCTGATGTAGAGGCGATTGTGGGACGGGCAGAGGAGATGTCGCTTGTTGTCAATGCGGCGAAGTCAGCTATTGTGATTTTTGGTCGACGTGATTTGGTGATGCCTAGGGACTTCAATATTGTCTTACGGGGCCAGAGAATTCCGATTAAATCCGAGACAAAATGTTTGGGTGTTCTGGTTCACAGTCAATTGAGATTTAGTGGCCATGTCTCCGCCAAGGTTAAGCTCGCATACCTCCGACTAAAACAACTGTATTCTGGACGCGGTTTCTTATCCCAAAGATTGCGGGCCCAACTGTGCAATAGTCTCGTGCTATCTTCCTTTGATTACTGCGATGCTGTGTACCAGCCATGCATTACTGCTCTCGATCGCTCGCGTATTCAGAGAGTGCCGAACTCATGTCTGCGTTTTGTGTTTGGTTTGCGCAGATTTGACCATGTATCTCATACATTGTCGTGGGCGGGATGGATGAACATGTATGATAGGGGAATATTTCGCTACTGCTGCTTCTTATATAGACTCATGTCTACCGGGTCACCGCCCTATCTTCACGATAAGCTAACATTTAGAACCGACGTGCACAATATAAACATCCGCCGCAAGGACATATTAACTATACCGCGACATAAGACAACTATGTTCCAAAGATCGTTCACTTACTATGCGGCCAAAGTGTTTAACTCGGTATCTGCTAGGTTTGCATCCATTGGGTCCTTGCGTCGGTTTGCCGTTGCCCTCGGGTCATCTATGGACCAGCGAGATTAGCGAGATTCGTCTTGTCTATAGTGGTTCGCCTTGTCGATGGTGTGTTGCGAATTGTGCTTTCTGATTCGTGTGTTTCGGTTTCAATGCGATCGTGCGGTTACAGCTCTTACACTTGTGCATTTCTCCTTGTATGTATAGTTGTAGTGTGTTGGCTTGAGTGGAAGAACGAGATGTGGTGACTCACCACATTCTCGAACTCACGCCCATTGTACGGATTTCTGTTATTACCGTGATTGTTGCATGTGTGCTTTCTGTACAATAAAGTTATTATTACTATTATTATTATATCTATAAAATGTTACAAATACTTAATTATCAATAAAACATCCCCAATGTTTGTCTTATTAAAATTGAGGTTATGTCATGGCACGCTTCAGTTGACACACAATTAAGCATAACTCTCTTACATCAGGAAACGATCTCACACAAAACACATTAAAAATACATATTGGTAATTTAACCTCAAAAACAGTAATAACTTAATAAGATTGTCAAGATTAAATAAGATTTAAGCACCTTTGTTGGAAATTATGCATAGCTTAGATTGGTTTTGGTGTGAAGTTGGCTATATGCCACTTCTCGGCGCGAACGCGTATTTCGTTCAAATTCAAAAAGTTATCGCCCTTTCATACATGCTGTCCACGTTATTCGTCTTCGGTTTCCATGACCAACAGGTATGTAAGTATATATAGTGCTCAGACCCTGTACATCGGATTTTTGTTCATCGTGTGAGGTGTTTTTATGGATGTGGTATATTTCCAGGAAGGCTCTCTTTGTATAATTTGATTCTACGTCCAAGATTTCTATCTCATCGTAATTTATCCTATGATCCATTTGGTTGACATGCATGGCCAGCATGCATCGTGGGAGATTTTTGGTGGAATCACTCCTATGCCCTGCAATCTTGTTTTTGAGAACTTGGAATGTTTGACCTACATAACATTTTTGACAGTCCATACATTGTCGTTTATAAAGTACATCAGGTTGTTGGGTTATTGGGGTCTTGTCTTTGAGTTTAGTTTAGTGGTTTAGTGGAAAACATACTTAGTGATATACAAGAGGAAAGTGAAAATAGATATAGAGCTCAGGTAACAAATTTGATCACTAATCATCTCGTCAGTAATCCCAGCCAATCAAATATATTGAATATAAATTACAGAGAAGCAAGAGTGTTTATGAAAGAGCATCCAGAACTTGTTGAAGTCCAGAGCGACAAAGGGGGAACAACAGTAGTCTTGAAGATAAATGCATACAAAAAAAATGCTGAGCATACTGGCAGATAGGCAGATATTCAAGCAAATCAACAATGACCCCACACAAGCCACTGAGACCAAGGCAAACAAACTAATACAAGAATTATTAAACAACAAAATACTTACAGGTGAGCAGGGCAAGAAATATAATTCTATATGTCCGAAAATCTACCATAAAGAAGGAGTCCCACTTAGGCCAATTGTTTCAGGATTGAGAAGTCCAGTCATTGGCGACGTTGGTAGCAGATATACTGACTAGATATACTGACTAGAGCGTACAACACGGAAAATGAATATTATACCGGGGATACCTACAAATTTATGGAATTTATGAAGACCATGAGATTACCTGAACAATACCGGATAGTATCATTGGACGTTGTGGACCTCTTTGGGAACATCACACAAGACTTGATAACAATGGTTTTGAAAAGGAAATGGGAAATAATCAAGAACCATACAAACAACATGGACAAAAAGCAATTCCTACGGTTTGTTACACCGGAATTTTCACTGCCGAAGATCCTACCTATTGTCGCCTTCCGTTGGTGACCCACAAGTGTACCCAGCTGCTCTCTCGGAGATTGGGAGTGGTCAATTACTTGACAACCGATGTAACAGGCGCCACCCAATTTAAACACTAGGCGGTGGATAAAACCTGAAATTGGGACAGTAGTTGGAAGGAAAAGGAAGCTCGACAATTCAAACCCAACAGATCCAAAACAATAACTTTATTATCCAAAAGAATTGATGAATAATAATAATAAACAATAATGCGCGAATCAATAATACTGATCAATACTACTACAAGCGTGATTAAAAACCTTAGAATCTTAATAAAGGCGCAACGGTAAACTCTACCAATAATTACTAAAGTTCCGAAAATCGTAAAATCCTAAGTTCCATAAAATTCGACAGAATACACCAAAATAGGCGCACAAGGTAAACGTATATCCAATCGTCAACGCTAGACGACGATGTGTAAGCCGCAATAATCTCAATAAAAGTAACCGACGCAATGTAATTGGCCAAATACTCGAGCGAGGGCGATAAAGTGGTAAATACCGTTTAAAGTTACTAAATAAAGCGCGTTGAAAATATGAATAATATTACGTTCCACCAAGAGCGACTAATAAAATCTCAAATCATTAAATGAACCAATCGACTAACTATCAAATTAATTAAAGACTGACTAAAAGACTGAACTGACTAACCAAATATACTCTATCAAAATTCCAAGCTCTAAAATACACATTAACTCGACGAAATGACTAACCTTCGTTTACAAATACAAAAGGGTAATTGAATTGACTCAACTCTACAAATGGTACTAATAATAATACAAAACGATAACGCTACTACTCCGATGGTGGTTCGGTACAATCCTAACCTCTAGCTATGTTCTCGATAGCTAATAACGCAGTCGTCAATCGAAGCGCACGGACCCGATATAATTAAAACCTATTTGGTTCCACAGTAGTCTTGCACGTAGATCGATATTCGATGCAGCAATAATGCGGTGTCCGTAACGGTGACGCTCTTGATTAAGACGATGCCCCGAGATCTGCGGCAATGATGGGCTTGAGAGGTTAGGTCGGCTGACGAAGCGATAATACAGCGGCTGACCACAGGAGGGTGGATGCTTCCACGACAACACTCCAGACAGAACCAAACCCAGGAGGTACACGAAGAAGTAAAATCCAACCAACAAGGAAAAAAACTACAGGGATTCGAAATGCAATTAGAATCAATTCCACTGAAAATCAATCGATTGCTTACCCCTGAGATGTTAGGTGGGTTTAACAAGTAATTAATACGACTAAACGCCTTTTTCTCCGTCCAACGACGATAATCTCACAGCTTAATATGTGCCGGAGTGGATAAATCCCCAAATTCACAGGAATGTCGATGTGCACCAACCATTGCACAACCGACGAAACTTCAACTCTGGACACTATGACTAATCAGCGATTCAACAAAAAAACTAAGACTCAATTTCACACAACTATCTTCAGCAATCGAAGAATTCAAAATGAGACTACCCCACTCCTGCAACTGCTTTTATGAAACCAGGAAAACACCAGCACCCCTGGCGGACGATAGACGAACTAACTGACCCAATTAATCCAAAAATCTTAATTGCAACTTCAAATATTCAAAATACTATTACCAAATATGAAACTGAAAATGGCATTAATAATGCGAAAGGCCAAAAATACAAACAACAACGGAACCTACGCGTCACATGTAAACCCAGCAAAAAAAAACGACAAATCAACAAAATCATGAATATTTATTAAACTGAACTAAATAGCACGATGAGTTCTATGCCAACAGAGTCTTCGGTAGCCGATACTATCCGGTAAATGGAGTACACGATGGATATGCCGTAATTAGCGAGAAAATCGCCTATAAACATTTCGATCCTCATGCGACATCCGCGCTAAAGTCGAACAAACAAAGATAATATTTGGCAAAACGTTATTCCAAAGTACCGTGTATCTGCTGAATACAAGAGAACTCATCAATACTCAAAACTAATTAAAAATTCATAACGTTAATTTTACAATGTCAAAATATCGGTTCCAAGGTCAGCCATGAGATGGCGCCAGACGTACTAAACATAGAAATATAACGCGCTATGATACAAATTTCAAACATATCTCCTAGTTTCATGTCACAACGTGACAGGTTAGTACATTTTGTACTGGATAATAACTTCTTCATTTATAATGAAACACACTAGCATCAGGTTTCAGGTTGCGCCATGGGCTCAGAACTAAGCTCCATCATTGCCCAATATGTCATGGACCAATTGTTGGATGAGTGTTTGGAGAAACTGAGCTATGAGGTACCTTTTCTGAAGAAATTTGTTGATGATATCATAACAGCAGTACCAACCGGAAAAGTGGGTGAGATGCTTACAGTTTTTGAATAGTATCATCATAAGATAAAATTCACAGTGTAAGAAGATCAGAATAAATCTGTGCCGTTCTTGGATACGAGAGCGATAAGAGGCGAGGAGAATCAAATCAGATTGGACTGGTATCAGAAACCCACAAGCTCAGGAAGGTATTTAAACTATTTATCAAAACATCCTATAGGAACAAAACTGAACCTCATTACACAACTCAAAAAAGAGCATATTACTCAAAAATTCTTACCCTAAGCAACTGATAAGAAATCAACTAACTCCAAATATAATTAAACTTTTCAGGGGAGAAAACACCAAAATAATCCCGAAAGCAATGAACAGTGGGCATGAACAGTGGGCATGATTTACACTAAACTCAAAGACAAGATCCCAATAACCCAACAACCTGATGTAGTTTATAAACTACAATGTATGGACTGTCAAAAATGTTATGTAGGTCAAACATCCCAAGTTCTCAAAAAACAGGATTGCAGGGCATAGGGGTGATCATAGGATAAATTACGATGAGATAGAAATCTTGGACGTAGATTCAAGTTATACAAAGAGAGCCTTCCTGGAAATGTACCACATCCAAAAAACACCACACACGATGAACAAAAAATCCGATGTACAGGGTCTGAGCACTATATATACTTACCTGTTGTCCATGGAAACCGAAGACGGCAATAACATGGACAGCACGTATGAAAGGGCGATAACTTTTTGAATTTGAACGAAATCCGCGTTCGCGCCGAAAAGTGACATATAGCCAACTTCACACCAAAACAAACACAGAGCAAAATGTCTGACCTAAGCTATGCGTAATTTCCAACAAAGGTGCTTAAATCTTATTTAATCTTGACAATCTTATTAAGTTATTACTGTTTTTTGGTTAAATTACTAATATGTATTTTTAATGTGTTTTGTGTGAGATCGTTTCCTGATGTAAGAGAGTTATGCGTAATTGTGTGTCAATCTAAGCGTGCCATGACATAACCTCAATTTTAGTAAGTCACACATTGGGGATGTTTTATTGATAATAAAGTATTTGTAACATTTTAGTTATCCTGATGATGCTAATGAATAAATGTACCGAAAGCTTGACTGAATAAAGAACGAGTAGTTTCATTGGAAAGTCTCCTGTCGACAACCTTTAAACACCGATATATATTGATTGCGACAGTTTGTTGTATAATCTCCGTATACCTATGTTTTAGTTAATTAATTGATTAGTATTAATATTATTTGTCTATGCATGTTCATTTTTCTTTGTTCTCATTCCAAGAATTCATCACACCATCGATGTGGTTCTCACGAACATATCATATTATGTTCTTGCTTCAAACCCGGCAATATCACGTACGATGTGCCGTCGAACTCATACTTTTCTGGACTTGTATTATGTCATCTTCACTGTCATTGGTCAATTTAGATGACGCCACATCGTACCACCTCTAGGGTATAAATGGAGAAATTCCTGATATAACCATGCATTCATTCATTCAGATTCATCCTTTATTGTTATTGTAACCATCGAATTAGAATAGTTAGTTAGTGTTAAGGACATCCCTACTGTAACTCCAGGAAGAAGGATTAATATACCAGTTATTTGGACATCTCTGGGTTTCATTTTACGAACTCACAACAAAATTTGGTGGCAGCGGTGGGATCCCAAAGACGAAGATAATCGATTTTCTGGGATCAACTTCTCTCGATAAGGAAGAAGGAGAACTGTCCAAATACCACTGAATCCCCGGGAATCACATAGTCGCCGTCCAAGTCACCTCGGTGAAGCTCTTAGGAGATCTTGGTGCGAGTGAAGAAACCAAGGATTCAAGACGAAAGATCCAAATTCTGGAGGAAAAGTGAGCCTTCCAACAACGACTTCCACTTGTCTTGCAAAAGAAGCCAGGCTCTACATCAGTCAGGACCGAAGCGTTCACGAAGGAATCGAGGAACCGTCCCAACACCATCCCGAAAGACCATCAACTCATCGTCCGGATCATCGATCATCGAAAAAGTGTCGCAGTGCCGTTCAATTGATTGTGATAAAAGGATAGGATTAACTGAAATCGGTAAGTCTATGTTTCCATTTTAACCCTTTATGGCAGAGAGCGATTCCGATACAGGCAGTACCATTAGCACTATCGAAGTCACAACCATGCCTTTCAAATCAGAGTTTGCATTCAAAATGATTCCTGAATTCGATGGTAGTAAGAGCGAATTTTCAAAGTTTGCGGCTTGTTGCGATATCAGTGCGAAAAGTGCCACTTCGGCAAACGACAAACAAATGTTATTAGACATAATTGAAAGCAAATTAGCAGGTAGAGTGTACAATTTGATTAAATATAGTGATTACGATTCTTGGGATATCCTCAAAACAGTCCTACAAGATCAATTCTTAGAACGCCGTATCGTAGCACAATTACAAACAGAACTTGTCAACTGTCGTCAGCGGTCTAATGAAGACGTAAGATCATTTGCAAATAGGATAGAAATATTATTATCTGACCTCGATGAGGCTGTTACACTTTGATTTTCCAAACCAACCAAAGAGAGAGTGTAAAGAAAACAAACTGACGGTTATGTCCAAAATCTTCCGAATTCGCTCCTACCTGTGCGCTTGTGCAATTCTGAGGTCCTCGAGTGCTCCGACTTAGCTCAGGGGATGGCGTGGGTCTCACTCCAACTCCTAATCCAAAGTGTAACAGGGGTTTAAGGGCGCCAGCCACCTTATACTCGATATGGACTTAAACCCGGTGGCAAGGTAGATCGAAGTCAGCCACAATACGACACAGGATAAGATGAAGTTGTATTCCCCAAATAAAAGAGGTAAAATAAGGACAACATCCGCTTTATTGTTCGTAGTAGACGTAAGTCAAAAGTTCCGTGGATACACACAATTAAATAAATGGTATGCAATGAACTAAATGTAAATATACGTTGTATTGCTTCATAGGGTTTCAGCCTATCCAAAACAAACCAGGTACACAAGTAATATATGCAAGTGATCAACAAGATCAACGTTCAATGCAAATAAAACACAAAATATATAGAGCTAAACAAACAAATGCGCACCCCCAATATTATCTGGCCAGACAATCGTGTAAGTCGCAATCTTGGTCAATTCCAAGAAAGATAATTAAATTAGGAAAAATTAAAACCGCATTGAAGTTGTTGATTAACAAAAGAAAGCTTAATTACAGTAGATAAACAAACAAATAAATGCTGAAGGCTGAATTAATTATGTAACCGAAACCAAGGAGAGCTAAACGCTGAAGGCGTCCTTTACTGCGAAAGGAAGAACAAAATTCGTCGTTGATTAATATACAAACACACTAATGAACCACTGAAGGTGGATTCAGAAGTAATACCGGTAAACACTAACCAAAATTCTCGCAAAATATAAAATAAGAACAGTTAAACGCTGAGGGCGACGGTAAACGTGTAAATGGGAACAATCTGACCTTGTCGGTAGCTTAATGCTGGTCTGAGGTCGGGTCCTGTCCTCGGACGATGGAAGATGTACGATCTCCGAGTCTTCGAACCTCAACCAATTCGTCAAACTCCAGCAGCTGGTTATTCGAGCCTGTGTCGACCAACAAAGGTTTGCCCTGCCAATAGATCCGCAGAAGGTCCGCCCAAACAAACGACTGGTAAATGATTGTCTCAACCAACAGAACTTTCCAGCCAAAGAAAAGGAACCCTACAACGTCCACTAAATCACAACCGAGCCGTAAGAAAGTGAGTGTCATTACATACCAAAGGTGTTGGGTGGGTTAATTAGATCTCCTCGTTGACTTGTATCAAATCCACAAAAGTGAAAGAAGTCCACCGTTCACAGGGGTGGCTTCCAAAAGGATGAGGCTTCCAGATCCGCAATGCGAAAGGGAGCAATACCTGCCGGCGTCCAATTCAACCGTGTACGCAGAATATGTCCCAGTAGGAGAAGCACAACACCACGCACAAATCAAGAGCGATTTTTCTAGAACTTCGATTATGACCAACTAACACCTTGTTTACAACTCGGCAACATCGAAAAATGCGGGCAAAATGGCAGAGCGCCTCTATTTATGCACTGGATTCTGAGCAAAAAAAAAATAGAAGTGGAAAGAAGGTCGGAAAAATTGGACTAAAGGCATGAAAATCACCGCGATGCCCCAACCATCATTGCCGACCAGTTGCTGGATGAATTCAAAATAAAACAAAGCGGGAATTAAGCCGGAACGATAACAAATTTGTGACGCCGCCATCTCGCGGACTCATCGTAACCTAATCCCTCACAAAAAATTAGCTACTCCGGTACAAAATTAACAAGGAAGGAGCTCAAACTGCTGGAGAAGAGAGTCCGCAGGCCCAAACAACCACAGAGCAAATTATTTGCCTCAAAGTTACGTAAAACCGCGCAATTTGCAACGTAAAGGCTGGCACGCGGTTCGCCTAAAACGCAAGGAAGTTGGTAGAGTGATTTAGCGTACAAAAAGTTGTTCAATAGCACGCTGGGGCTGAAAGCAGGTCTCAGGTAGCGGTAGAACAAATAAATTAATTAAAATAACCTCAGAAAACAGAGTGGAAAACATCAGTGTTTGCTATCAACAATCAGAGATGGCGCCACTCATCCAAGATGGTACTAAAATTCAAACCCCTAACGAAACTGAAATGGCCCAATACGTAAAACCATGCTAACGATTGCAAAAATCAAAACTGAGTGTCACAAGGCTTGTGTGCATAGTGAGGGTGAGGATGCAGCCCCTGTAATACATAAACTAAATTCCGAAACCCCGCTTAACGCATTTCAAAATTTTCTATTAGACCCTGTGAAATTAATTATTAAAGCCAGCCGCTATGATATCGTAACCAACGATATAGAAGCAGCCGTTCTTGAAGAGCGTAGTAATAAATTTCAGAGGTCCGACGGAAAAGTCTTATCTAAGCCTAAAAATTCCAATATTCAATGTTTTCGGTGTAACAAGCATGGTCATACCACCGATAAATGCTTTTCATATGTAGGCCAGGGTCATTCAAGACCACAGGTCAAAGTAAAACAGGAACCCGGTAACGGTAGAATTATAACCTGCTCCTATTGCTAACGTACATGGCATCATATTAACGATTGTCGTAAGCGGCAATACAATAATGAGAAGTACGGTAGACCTAGTTCAAATACACCTCTTCCGGGAAACGGGAGTGTCCCCGGCACGTCAGGCAGTGTGTCCGGAGCGCATCTCAAGAAATCTGCCTAAGCAGCACTTTACAGGTTATTCCTACCAGCGTTTCGACGCAAGATTCATTAACAAAATCGTGTAATATGCTCAAATCGTGTCGCATGGCAAATTCTTCTAAGTCATTGCCAAAACCGGGCGAAAAATCTTCCAAATCGTGTGGTAGATCTGAGACTTCTAACTCGTATAACCCGGAACAACCGCTTTTCAAAACGTGCTCTAAATCGTTCTCCAAATCAAGTGATTCAAATTCCTGTCCCAAATCGTATCCCAAATCGTCTGAATCTTATTCTTCATTTAACCCAAGTCACAAAATGTCTATAGATCGTTCAAATTCCTTAAAGGTTTATAATATAGAATTAAGCGAATCATTATCTTCTCCGGTAGTACTCGTTCGTAGTGAATGATATGATAGCCTTTCAGCAAAACTTCTCATCGATACTGGAAGTGATATAAGCCTTATTAAACTACAAGATATAAGTGATGAACAACCCGTATATACTGACAAGAATGTCAACTTAAAGGTCATCAGCAAAGAATACATAGAAACGTTAGGGATAGCTTATATCGAATTAGAAATTGATTCTCATATCGTTACTCATCCTTTCCATGTCGTTCCAAGGGATTTTCCCATAGCCTTCCAAGGAATTTTGGGATCTGATTTTTTTTTTTCTAAGTATAGAGCAAGTATAGATTACGATGCAAATAAAATAACATTCACCACATGCAATCTTAAACTAATTCGCAATGTTCACTGCGTCGATGTCCAACCGTCCACATCGTCAAATTCTTCACCAGATAGCCAAAACTCTTCTTATGATAGTTACCTTCAAGCTCGTGCATCAACGATAATAATGAACAAAAACGTCACAGATGTAGACACATTGATTTTGAAACGTCTCTAGGTGCTATACTCCTGTCATTCCTTTCAATCGTGACCTTAGTGACCAAAACAGGTTAATTGCTGAATTTTCAGAGAAATTCGGTATCACCATGAGTGAAAACGTCGCTCAGGATCTTCCTATTCATCATACCGTATCATTAAATTCACAAAGAAAAGATCGTCGAGTTATATTTCTCTTGCTCGCTGAAAATGATTTCCAGCGAATCACATATGGCAGTATTTTTTCTTGTCTTGTAAATTTGAGGAAATGCTGTATAGCCGGAAATATAACATCGTTAGCCTTACCAAAATTGTCATCTCACAGAGATCAGCTACAAAATGGTATTATCAGATCTATGATAAGATACGTGTTTTAAGGCACACCTATATCAATTCAAATTCATCACAATAGGGTCCAAGGCATTGCTGAGGATCAGGTTCAAGTAATCTTGAATGACTTTCACGTTACTCCCACAGGAGGACATGAAAGTGTCTCCCGAACTTACGCACGTATCAAGTCATATTATCGATGGCCGAATATGTTCCACGATATAAAGTCATTCATTAAGAAATGCGAACAGTGTCAGAAGAATAAAACCAGCAAACATACCCAATGTCCGATGCAAATCACAACCACAGCTAGTGCCCCGTTTGAAAAGGTTTTCTTAGATATCGTTGGCCCACTCATTCCCACATATTCCGGACATAAATACCTATTAACCTTTCAAGACGACTTATCTAAATTTTCTATTGCCGTTCCTTTAGCTAATCAAGAGGCAGAAACTGTAGCCAAAGCTTTCGTGACAAAAATCATTTGAAACTATGAGATTCCAAAATCTTTAGTTACCGATCAAGGCTCAAACTTCTGCAGCCAGCTCTTTAAAAATGTTTGTAGGCTTCTACGAATTAACCAAATCCAATGCAAGGCAACCATCCTCAATCTAACGGTGCCCTCGAGCGAAGTCACCGCACGTTAAAAGAATATTTAAGGAATTTTATTGCAGAAGATCAACTCGATTGGGATGAATAATAAGAATAAGCAAATTTCTAAAGAATATTACGATCGTAAATCCAACACTTTTGAAATTAAAGTTGGCGATAAAGTTCTTTTGCGTAACGAATCTATTGACCCCGGAACGAGTAGGAAATTGCGTTCATTATATTCTGGACCTTACGTTGTAATTTCGGTAGATTCACCTGTAAACGTCACGTTCAAGGTAAAGAAAAAGTTCATAAAGGTACACAAAAATCGATTAAAACCATATTATGAACCCGATTCATAGAATATAATTTTAATTTACAAACCTATGCCTAGTCTTTAGTATCTTATCGTATAACATAGTTTAGGTCTAAAAATAGTAACGTTAGGTTGTCTTTACAGTCATGTCCCGCATGCTTCATTAATAAACGTTGTAGGTAGCATTTCAAAAACCCTATTTGGAACTCTTGACGAATCAGATGCACTTTATTTTAATAACCAAATTGATCAGCTAGGCAACAATCAGAATCGTTTAATCAATTTAGTGAAAAAGCAGGCTTCGGTATTTAACATGTCCGCTAGTACATTTAATCAAACTGCATACTCAATTCAGCATAGAATAAATTTCATTGAAAAACGTCTTCTTAAAATTTAGGATTATATAAATAATATTACGTTTGACTCACTGAAGCAAGCCACAGGCTTTAAGCTTTTGATAAATTCCTTTTCTTTAATTTTAAATGAAGTATTCAAGGAACAATCAAATCTTCTTCAAATTCTAACTATGTCACAAAAAGGTATTATACATCCATTCATAATGAATCCAACCAAACTTATTGAGGAATTATCAAAAATCCAGTCTTACCTACCTATTGGCATGTGTTTGCCTTTTGCTATAACTTTAAACAACTCACATCTTTTGATGCAATTATTAAGTCCTAACATTTACGTATACAACCGAAGAATAACCTTCGTACTCACCTTACCCGTTGTGGAATCCAAAGAATACAACCTGTATAAAATTACACCCTTACCATCCCTTATTTCGTTGAATACTTATCAATTCATTCTACCTGAGAAACAGTATTTAATTATTGATTCCGTTCATCAGTATTACTTCTTATTAAGCAAATCAGAATTAGAATCGTGTGTAAAAACAAACCGTCATCATATTTGCAAACAAATAAAGCCTATCCTTATGGTCCACCCATACGATACTTGTGAATCAAAATTATTCACATCTCATGTTCCTAATTTACACGAAGATTGTCATGTAAGAATTATCAGAAATTCTCAACCCTTATTTATTCAGCTCGTACACGATCATATGCGGATCTTCGCTATTCCAAATCATGTCAAAATTGTCATTGTTCTGAAGTGTCGACTAGTTTTCTTCTCCATGGCACAGGATTTTTTAAGACAAATAGTAATTGTAAGGTGTTTTCAGAAACGATTATCCTTTCCTATCCTAGTGTCTCGAACCACTCGAACTTTAAAGTTTGTATGCCATATCTTAAACTCAATAACTCTTTACTACCTTCGGATATCAAATTCAATACAAAATCTCGTAAGTCAGCGCCAACTCTCGTCACACAAATAGACTTAGCACCTTTGGTACAAGCCAGCGAAACGCTCTCTGACCTGAAGGAGGAAACGGAGAGGCTTAACGAAATAAAAATGTATCGAAATCATAACTCAATGTATATCACATCATTTGCTGTTTTGTTAATTGCTTTTACAGTTTTAATTGCATACCTATCAAGATCATTCATAATATCTTTGTTTGCAAAATATTGTCGTAAAGATATCTCGAATCCTGAACATCCGCTTCATGTTCTCATCGTGAACATCGTACCAACCCTAGGTACAATTTTCAAAAATAGGGGGGAGGTGTTGAATAATCCCCGTATACCTATGTTTTAGTTAATTAATTGATTAGTTTTAATATTATTTGTCTATGCATGTAAGTTCATTTTTCTTTGTTCTCATTCCAAGAATTCATCACACCATCGATGTGGTTCTCACGAACATATTATATTATGTTCTTGCTTCAAACCCGGGAATATCACGTACGATGTGTCGTCGAACTCATACTTTTCTGGACTTCTTGTATTATGTCATCTTCACTGTCATTGGTCAATTTAGATGACGCCACATCTTACCACCTCTAGGGTATAAATAGAGGAATTCCTGATATAACCATGCATTCATTCATTCAGATTCATCCTTTATTGTTATTGTAACCATCGAATTATAATAGTGCCGACAGTGCTATTGATCAAGATGAACTGAAGATGGACGCTTTCATAAAGGGCATTCGAGATCTGGAGGTTAAGAAGCTACTTGTGATGGCGCCGAGAACCTCATTTACTACGATGATCGGGTATGCGTTAAGTCACGAGGCGGCAAGTGTACTCTGGAAGACATCACCTAAAGTTCAGCAACTCGGCATAGCTGATGACGATTTACGTCAAGTTTTATGTGAGGCCCTAAGAACTACAAGAATTAATAATGACAGATCTACATCAAACGCTCCATCTCAAACGACAAGGAAATGTTATGCCTGCGGAAAGCCGGGACACTTTGAGCGCGACTGTCGATCGCGCTAACGACTTTATCGATCCGTATCTCCACGACGCACCCGTGATTTTTCTGTGCAGACTGAATGGAGTAAAAATCCAAACGAGTCGTTAAACTAAATATAGTCAGCTTGGAGGGGTAAAATCTGACTCTCGAATGTGATGACCCCAAAATCTTCGTCAGTCAACTGTCACGAACAAATACCAGCCTGACAGTAGATGGATTCTTAGACAATATGCCCTACGTGGTAACCTTGGACACCGGTACATCTCACTCCATAATCGGAATACATTTAGTCAAGACCGAACTTCGACCGCTTCAGAGAATTAAGTTAGCAACGGCTACTGGTGAAGAGATACCCATCGATGGCTCTACCATGAGAGCAGTTACCATTGGCAACATATTTGTGAATCACGAGTTTTGATTTCCGGGATCACCGATGACGTTATACTTGGAATAGACTTTATGGCAAAACATGGATTTACTCTAGACTTGAAAGCACGGAAATTGAGATATGCAAATCAAGGAGGGTGAAACTGCAGTGTGAAAAGCATATTGCACCAAATTTAGAATCACTGGCATGGGCCAGGAAGGTAGTGACTACTAATGCACTCTCTCGACGACCATGTGACTCAAGCTGCAAGCACTGTGCGGGACACGAACAAAAAAAGATAAGAGCATACATCAGAGGAAGAAACACTAAAAGAGATGACTTATGGTCTGGAAAAAAAATTCAAAAGGCGCAACAGAACGACCCCGAGTTGAGAAAGTTAATCGATGCATTGAAATGTAACCACTGGCCGGTGTGGGAACACATTGCATCCGAAAGTCACATTGCAAAAGTTTGTTGGGCGCAATGGAAACGTCTCATACTCAAAGATGGGTGCCTGTATCGGATTTGGGAAAGTGAAGATGGACGCTCATCTAGTCTGTTGCTGGTAGTGCCGAAGACAAGAACTACTGATGTTCTGCAAGTATATCATTCCGGATCAAGCGGAGGTCATCTGGGAATTCGTAAGACGGTTACGAAGATTAATCAACACTTCTATTGGGTCGGAGTACAACAGTCTGTAGCCAACTGGATAAGAAGTTGTAACACTTGTGTAGGAGCAAAAGGTCTTGTGTCTAGATCTCGAACTAGAATTGGATCGTGTACATAAAGAGATCCGGACAGAAATGAAGACAAAAAGTGAGAGAATGAAAGCCAAGTATGATATACGTGCTGATAGTACTGAATTTGCCGAGGGTGAGCTTGTTATGTTCTATAATCCACAGAGAAAGAGAGGTCTGTGTGCGAAACTTCAAACGAACTGGGATGGACCTTATAAGGTCATCACAAGAATTAATGTTGTTGGACATTTGGAAAACTTGCGCTATGTGAAGAACGTCTTGTTCGGGACGAACAAACATAAGAGGAGGGCAGTGTAACATGCAGTACATAGGAGGCGACTTGGAAACATTGGAAAACAGCCTGTATAAGGAAAAGTGGAACACATGGTTATGGACAGATGGTGTGGCTTGTCTGTTTTAGTTAGTTATTCTACTACAATAATTGTAAAGAAAACTCGTACTTTGGTTTAATAAAGTTATAAAGCGTAAATCATTTGGAATTACATAACAATATCATATATTTACGATCAGTTAGGTTTGATAGGCACAGGGACAATTATGGCAAAAATTCTCATACAAAGGCTACAGACTTTGAATTTAAATTGGAATCAGTCAGCTCCTATAGACCTTTATACGAGCTGGTGCCGATTAAAACGAATTGCGGTCATTGGAAATATGTGGGGTATATGTTGATCGCAAACTGCGCTTCCGGATGCATATCACCAAGAAGATTCTGCTGGCGTTCATGAATCTCGGGATGCTCTACGGCTTCAAGGACTGGCTTGATGTTGGTACCACGCGCACGCTCTGTGATGCGCTCTTGTTGTCTCACTTGAATTTTGCTGATACCGTGTACAGCTCTTGCATTGTTGTAGTGGACGCGTTGCGGATGCAGCTAAAAATAAAAGGGATGTATGTGGATGATAACGGTGATATAGTGTGTTCTAGGAGCATAACCTCTAAGAGGGTGGACACATGCAATTGTGAAACGGCAAATGAGGAAATTAGATATCTCAAGTTACGAATAGCAAATCTGAACGAGACTATGATGAACAAGACATTGGCGGATTTAGATATTGTTGATCTTAATGACACCGTGACATCGACACAAGTTGAAAAAAATTGTTCATTTGAAACCGATGGTTTCGCCGATCTTAAAAGGAAATGGAAGCTATGAAGTATCTACTAAAGAACCAGATGGATGACATAAGAGAGCTAATTGTGAAAAGTAAAAATCTGGCAAGTGTACAGACACCATGCAATTTGGAGTTAAATTCAATTTCGCCAAAAGTAAACAAACAAAATTCCAAGGTGACATCTACTGGGGAAAAGCGGACGTATTTATCGCGAGAAACTGGGTCAGACATAGGTCGATGCAGATCACGACTTTTGATATTGGGCGATAGTCAATGCAGGGATGTATCAAAGATTATGTAGCGCCGTGGGGACTTGTATTAGGTAAAGGCAATTTTTAAACCAAATGCCACACTCGAGGGAGTCATCGAAAATGCTGATACTTTTTCTCAGTCTCTGGGTGAGACGGACTTTCTGTTAATTGTGGCTGGGACGAATAACGTACTAAACGGTGGGGACTTGGACAAGGACTTCATCATGACATCTTTGGAAAAGCTGGAGCATACAAACACAGTAGTGGTCTCGGTCCCATATTTTACTAGTGAATGTTTTCTTAGCGATGATATATACCGGTTTAATTACACTATGTTTGGTATGATAATGGAAAGTACGAATGACAGGGTTAGCTTTGCGGATATAAATAGAGTCTTATCACAATTTGATATATCACGGAGGGAATTCACTTAACGTACAAAGGGAAGGGTAAATTGTGCACATTCATTGCTGAGAGGATTTTCAGTCAAGTCGATACTGTAATGACGAATCGGGGTATAAACTTTGACAACTTGAAATATGTAACTTTAAGTGACAATGGGAGCACCAGTGTTCCTAACACTGAAACCAACCGAAATACTTTTAAGGCAAAACTTTCCTTTGTGACTTATAACATTAGAAGTCTTCGTAATAAGACAGATCATCTAGATGTGTTTCTCGTGGACAAGTGTTTTGATTTTCTATGTTTGACGGAACATTGGCTTACTGCAGACACAATTCATTTTGAAAAGATATTAAATACGAACTGATAAATTATTACTGCCGAGGCGACATGAAAGGTGGGAGATGTGCCATTTATGGCATCAGATCTCTGCAAATGAAAGCAGAATCGTTTAGTTTAGAACCAATACATCAACCCTTTGAGTACTGCTGCGCTAGTTTTAGTTTTAAAGAGAATATTGGACGGATGTTGTATGCATGTATCTATCGCTCACCGACTGGTGATTTTAATATGTTTATTGATGGTATGATTGGGCTATTGGATGTGGTATGTGAAAGATTTAAATATGTTATAGTGTGTGGCGATTTTAATTTTAATCTTGTCAGTCGAGAAAGCAGGGAACTGTTGTCACTTTTTGAGTCGTACGGACTAAGCAGATGCTTCATGCAGAGTACAAGGAAGGGGAACTGCATAGATAATGTTTTTTGTAGCCTTCAGCCCTGTGATGTGGAGTCCTCGGGTGAGGATGCGGGTCTTTCAGATCATGGATCCCTCATATGTAACCTTAACGTACCAGAGCGTCCTCATGTGGAACCTAGGTACAAACGTGTTTTCGGGAGGCAGGGCACTGACTCATTCATGGACGACTTGTCTCACGAGACTTGGACTGAGGTATTGGAGGCTGATGATGATGTAAACGAGAAATATCGAGTATTTTTTAATATATTTAATTTTTATTTTCAAAAGAATTTCCCGTTGGTAAAGTTGCATAATCGTGGGTCAAAAGATAATGCCTGGTACAGTGATGTTATTCGTGGTATGTCTGACGAATTGAAAAATATGTTCAACGTGTGTAGAATAATGAATGAACCCCAGTGGTGGGATGAATACAATAAAAAAAGATACAAATTCAAACAAGCGATAAGACAGGCAAAACTTGATTACAATAAAAATAAGGTAATAACGTCCGAAAATCGATCAAAGACGGTGTGGAGTATTATAAGGGGGGAAACGTCGGCGGTGGCCGGCGATAGTTCCGTTCGGCTTATCGACGATGATGGGTCGAGCGTGGAGGATCGTTGTGCGGTCGCCGATAGGTTTCTCGAGAAGTTTTTTGGGGGACAGCGGTTAGCTGAGTGTCTTCACAGGTCCGCCATGCCTGACATTGGGAGGACGGAGTCAACAATATTCCTGCACCCGGTTACTGTCGCGGAAGTACGCGGGGTTATAGTGTCGATGAAGTCAACATTCTGCTGCGGAGCCGACGGTGTTCCTCCTTTTGTGGTGAGGCTCTCGGTTGATAGTACGGCTCAGAAAATGGCGCACATCATCAACGGTATGCTCTCGCAGGGAGTTTTTCCTGATGGGCTTAAATCGGCTATAGTGTTGCCAATACACAAACAAGGATCTAAGAACAAAGTAGATAACTTCTTTGAAAGGATACTGTATAACAGGTTTTATGATTTCTTTGCTGCCCGCGGTGTCATATCACCCAGCCAGTTCGGCTTTTTACCGGGTTTGTCATGTGAATCGGCATTATTCGAATCAATTGGCCGGATCCTGGACGGTGTTGACGGGGGGCGCAATGTGGCAGCGTTGTTTTTTGATTTGTCTGGCGCGTTTGACACTGTGATACACGAGAGGTTGTTCAACAAATTGAATTTGCTAGGAATTAGGGGAGTTGCACTAAAGCTGCTAAAATCATATTTGGAAGATAGGTGTCAGACGGTGAGTGTGGGTGGTTGTTTGTGTTTAGAGTCGGCCATGTTAAATGTGGGAGTCCCACAAGGGTCAATTCTTGGCCCTCTACTGTTTTTAATTTATATGAATGATCTGCAGAGGTGGATGAGACTTGGGTATCTTTTTCAATTTGTTGACGATACCAGTGTAGTGATATCGCATGAGGATCTCGCGGAACTCTTTGCACTGGTGGCAGAAGCCGTTCATTTGATGACCCGTTGGTGTGAGCAGAATGGTATGAAGTTAAACCATTCAAAAACTGCATTACTGCAGTTTTCTCTAGATAAGCCCAAAACGTCAATACTGGTCAGGCAATCGGGTGTTTCGATACCCCTAAACTCTTCGATTAAGTTCCTGGGAGTTCAGGTTCAGAGTAATTTAAGATGGGATATCCACATAAACGCAACAATTAAAAAGTTGAACAGTACATACTTTTCCATACATAAACTCAGGAACATTGTTCCCATTGACGCCATAAAAACTGATTATTTTTCTTGTGTGGAATCTGTACTGGCGTATGGGATCATTTTGTGGGGCTCGTCAGCCGATGCAATTTCCCTAGTTCGACTGCAGAAGCGAATACTAAGGTCTTAGCTACAGGGAGCCATTCAGGCAGTATTTCAGGGAACAGGGTATATTGACACTTCTCTGTTTGTATGTTATTATGTAAAGAACGTGTATGTTTTTCCAAGAAATAGCGATATATCGACATGTATGTTAACTCGAAGGGCTTTCCGACTTGCTATTCCACGACACACATTATCAGCCTTCGAAGCGGGATCGAATTATATGATAGTTAAGACACTTAATGCCCTGCCACTCTCAGTTTCATCTCAACCGAGTACAGTGTTTAAGCGGGAAGTAAAAAATACCTCATTGATCGCTCCTTCTACTTCATAGACGAATATTTGTCTGCGAACGGGTCTGTGTAGTTCCTTTTATTGTGTTAACTTGTTAATTGCTGTTTTTTATTTTAGTTTATGCATTTGTCTCACAATTGATTTTAATCGCTATTAATGTATTTTTGACCATTGTCTATATCTAGCTGATCTTATGGTAAATAAATACTTATTTATTTATATTTATTTATAAAAATTGAACATGGGGGTGCTCTGGAAATAGTGGGGGTCGCACAGTGCTGCGTCCCAAAGCAATAAATCACAAAATGACTTAAACGATAGTAACTTAAATTCCTTAAAAACAGCTAAATAACTAACTAAACAAATCAACTGTTGGATTATTTCGTTTGGATCGGCTCGATATTAACGATGGGCAAGGCCTAAAATTATTCATTCCTGATTATCGCAATAACGCAGAGTAGTCCGTCGCCGGTTGAAAAGTAAGTTTTAACTATCTGTAAAATTTAGATTTAGATATTTTATAATCCTTTACGCAATTGTCGTTAAGTTTAACTAACAACACAAAATCGAATAAACGTCGAAGTGTCTACAATATTTATTTGTATCTGCTCAACGAAACAAGATAAAATAAAAAAAAATTTTCACGGTAACTGGTATTCAAAAACCATATTCATTTCTGTGGTCAGCCTTAGAAATAAAATTTCATCAAATTTAACCAATCTGAACTGCCTAGGGGATTAAAAACGGCCCCGCTTATGTGTAGTAGAATAAATTTCCTTGTAGTGGACTGTATAGTTTTATTTAGTCAAACTTGTCTATGGTTGGAACACTATGGTTGGACCGTTTCCTTTATAACGAAGGTCTGCTGACATGACGTCTTAATGTAAACAAATCGTAAAACAAACAATATATTAGTATAATATATTTTTTATCCATGAGATTAACAACGTTTAATTAATTAACGTATAACACCTAAACTATAACGCTATTTCGAGTTTGACAGTATGATTGTATAAAGTAACATACAATTTTTTTAGAATCATCATTACATGTAGCAGACAACAATTCATTATTCAAAGACAGGAGTCGCCTAGAGCCGATTATGGAGGTACTGATATGAAATATTGATTCTTATGTCGTTACGTTAGGAAGAAACACGTGAGCTACTCCGATTTAGAGAGTAACAACATGATCTTTTGTTTTGATAAAATGTATATGCTTAAGACATGAATCTACTCCAGGATATTAACAAATTACAAAAATGGCGGTCATCATATGATTCCAATAAAATATATAAATAATCCCAATAAAATATATAAATGGATGGAGACTCTTTACTGCCATTTTTGTAAGCCACATAGGTAACCAAATCAAAATGACCTACCATGCCCTTCGTAACTAAATTAAAATCGTCAATTGTAGCACATCAGGGCGTGTAACCGAGAATTTTTTATAAATATTTCGAAATATACTTTGTGCAGAGTACATTAGCATTTTATTATTAAAAACGTTAGTAGTTTTCAAACAAGTAGTCGCTTGCAAGGCGTCTTATTTAAGAAAAATATTGGGATAAGATATTAAATGTAACATTCTCTCTGAAACTCTCAAAAGCTACTATTTTTAAATAAAATAAAATAAATATAAAATAAAATATCGTTTTATCTGTCATAAGATCTGGTAGATATGGACAATGGTCAGTTTTTACATTATTGAGACTTTGTACAAGCACAATTATATTACATTAGACAGACATACAGTTAATAAAATGTCTAATTAAAAGCTACACAAAACAAGAATAAAAAATTATGAGTTCTAGTCTGTATTTGGGTGATTCAAATATTCATCGAAAGAGTAGAAAGAATTGGCAATCAAGTATTTCTTTACCTCCCGCTTAAACACCCCTTTGTTTGACTCAGCCAGGATGCCCGATGGTAACGCATTGAAAGTTTTCACTATCATATAATGCGGCCCGCCTTCGAAAACCGATAATGTATGGCGAGGAATGGTAAGACGAGTAGCCCCGCGAATCCGCATTGATGCTGATACATCACAGTTTCGACTAAAAATCCCTGCATTCTTGGAGTAATATGACAGTAGACGGTATATATATTGTTGCGAAACACGAAAATGGTGCAGTTCATGGCAACGAGCTGGTGACAAAATATATAATAACGGTGTCAAATAAAAAGTGTGACATAAAAGATTCACACATTGTATTGTACGTTTATAGAAGTACATTGATAAATAAAGATTTAAGAACCTTAAACACGCAACAATTGGTGTCAGAAGTAAGGAAGTCAGCCAAAGCATACAAGGTGGTGAATTAAGGGAAGAATTGATGAGACGGTGTCAACAAACTGGTGGATCGAAGGTAACGTTAGTGGACAGGTTACGAAAAGCCGTGGAAGAAGAGGGTAGGAATCCAGAGGAAGCTATATTCGATGTTTGCGAAGACATTCCCAAGGAAGGCACAGAAGTTGAAGTTCCCGCAGATTCTGTCACACAAGTTATGGAGAAGATAGAAAACTCGCAGAAAGCCCTACATAGTTCCTTACTTTCGCAAATGGCGGAGCAGCAGAAGTCACTACAATGCTTTCTGGGTGAGCAGCGAAGTTTTTTTGAAACCCGCTTAAGTGAACAACAGAGTTTGGTGAACGAGCAACAGATTTCTTTGGAATCTCGGCTAAGGCAAGAAATAGAGAAGTTGAGTCAGGAACTTAATTCGAAAATTGCTTCATCAAACCAACTTCTAGAAAGAAGTAGCAAACTGAAACCTCCATCGTTTGATGGCCTTTCTTCCTGGGTTATTTTTAAACGACAGTTTGAAGCCGCAGCAAATTCAAACAGGTGGACAAGCGTGGAGAAGGCTACAAATTTCAATTAAAAAATCGTCCACTTGCAATGCATTATTATTTTCATCAACATTTGGTATTGCATTATAAGTCTCAAAATTTATTAAACCTATCTCATAATTCCCATCTAACCGAATAGCTGGATTATAGTGTGCTTGCAGTACTGATGTTCTGCCCGATAATGTAAATGTATGAATCACTTTGCGTGGTTAATGCTCAAATGAACAAATTACACACTTTTAAGGAAATTTAAACACAACTGCCCACAGTTACTTGTTCCATACGACTGATAGGGTTCATGATTATAGATAATCTTTACATCTTTTCCATTACTTTTAAAATACTTTACCATTTCACTAGTTGGTTTTAAATCACCAAAACTGGCACTGGTGTTGGCACTTCGAGGTACAGCAGCTGAACTTTTGCTTTCGATTCCGGTAGACAAGCAGAATAATTACGATGCTTTGGTGCAATGTATGGAATTGCGGTTTGGAGACGAACACATGCAACAAGTCTATCGAATTCAGCTTCGTAATAA
The DNA here is from genome assembly GCA_963971325.1 of Aphodius granarius. Taxonomy (NCBI): domain Eukaryota; kingdom Metazoa; phylum Arthropoda; class Insecta; order Coleoptera; family Scarabaeidae; genus Aphodius; species Aphodius granarius. Next base: position 16,933,121 of record OZ020223.1, read on the forward strand.
ATTACAAAGAAATGGAGAGTCTCTGCAGCAGCTTCAAGCGGATATTGAGAGACTTGCTCATCTGTCATACGCAAACGCGAATCTGGAATTCCTGACGGAAATGTCAACCGAGGCCTTTGTCAATGCCATTAGAGAATTACAACAGGCATTGCGAATGTCCGGAAAGAAATCTCCTGTTGAGGTGCTTGCATTTGCTCTCACGTATGAATCGGCGAAAAATGCTTCTCGTATTGCAGTAGAACTGAGATCATTAAAAGTGGAAGAATGCGTTTGCAACAAAGCTCAGGTATATTGGACGGATCAACAAAAAGAAACCCGGCGTTGTTGGGCCTGTAATGGTTTGGGACATCTGCGAAGAGACTGCAGGAAGGAGTCTCCAACATGTTCCAAATACCCACATTTGGGGTACCCACAATAAGGACCAACGTTTTGGAATGAGAAATGATTGCAATGGTCAGGACGCACCTGTTTCGGAAAACTAGATTCAACTAACCTGACGGGACCACGGTTGGTTGGAAAGTGGTTTAGTCCCAAAATTCATGTTTATATAGCTCTACTACAACGTAGTCAAAGCAGCCTTTTTATATTTGGAGAATTAGATGGTTTACAGCGCAAATTCACCATCGACACTGGAGCTTCAAGAACAATAATAAGAAGCGACCTGGCCGGACACAGAAAATTATGGAATGTTGGAAAATATTTGATTAAAACTGCAACTGGAGGAACGGCTCGAGTGTATGGGGAATTTTGGACGAGCATCCATTTGGGACCAATAACTCTTCGTAATTGTTTTCTAGCGGCAGATATAGTAGACGACTGCATACTAGGAGTAGATTTTATGTTGAGTCATGGAATTACCATCGATATCGGTAGAGGAATTTTAAAATGCCAAAATATAGAGATTCCTATGTTACTGGGAGAAGAAAATCATTGTGTACTTCAAACCAATATCTGCTTTAGTATCCCAGTTATTATTGGGATCTCAATTGGCTAATGAGGACGTAAGTCAAGCCAAGCATCTGACTGAGAGTTTTTCAGATACTTTTACTGTTGATGATAAAGATTGTGGTAGAACAAATCTGGTGCAACACCGCATTGATACAGGACGAGCAAACCCCATCCGCCAGTCACCTAGAAGACTGCCATTAGCAAAACAAGCTGACGTCGCTGAAATGATAAATTCCATGTACCAACAGGGGATTATTGAAGAATCGTCGAGTCCATGGGTCTCTCCAGTGGTTCTTGTCCGGAAGAAGGATGGAAGCACTCGATTTTGCATCGACTATCGTCGGTTAAATGACGTGACAAGAAAAGACAGTTATCCTTTACCAAGAATTGATGGCACCTTGGACACTCTAGCCGAAGCAAAGTGGTTTTCGACCTTAGCTCTAAAAAGGCAAGTCGAACTTCATCAGAAAGACACAGAAAAGACAGCATTTTCGGTGGAAAATGGACTTTGGCAATTTAGAGTGATGCCCTTTGGACTTTGCAATGCACCTGCGACTTTCGAGAGATTAATGGAATGTGTACTTCGAGATCTCTTGGGGAAAACCTGCCTAGTATACCTGGATGATATAATTGTAATTGGAAAGACATTTGAGGATCATTTAGAAAACTTGAAAGATGTGTTAATGAGGCTGAAAAGAGCACATTTGAAACTGAACCCTAAGAAATGCAACCTCTTCCGAAAGACAGTTAAATACTTGGGACATATAGTATCGACGGAAGGGATTACCACAGACCCTGAGAAGACTGAGGCTGTACAAAATTGGCCGATTCCAAAGGACAAACACCAGCTGCAAAATTTTGTCGGACTAGCAACTTACTACCGTCGTTTTGTTCGAGGGTTTGCAGATATTGCTAGAAGCTTGCATGAGCTGACTGAAAAATACATAATATTGCGCACAATCCCCGCACTGCAGGACAAACATCACAATTACTAAAAAAGAGAATTGCAGGACATAAAAGTGATTCCACAAAAAAGTCTCAACGATGTATGCTGGCAACCCACGCAGTGCAACAGAAACATAAAATTAATTATGAATATGTGAAGGTTTTGGATGTGGATAACAACTATACAAAGCGACTATTCTTGGAACTGTACCATATCAACAAAACTGAAAATGCAATGAATAAAAGAACTGACATTAAAAACCTTAGCTCGATTTACACTTATATTCTAGAATTAGACCAAATCAGGAGAGAGGGAACGGAGAGTTTACAGAGTGAGGGGAGGCCTGTTTGAAATTCAAATCTGGCGCGCAGCACGGTGTCGAGTGGAGGGACGAGGTAAACAAGTCAAAATGGCCGGGTAGTGATAGATGCTGGCGTGGTTTTGTATATAACTTATAATGCTTGCTTAATTTTCTATAAACATCCAACTAATTGTGTGATTATTTGTTCAGAGTAGTAGAAGAAAGAAAAAGATAGGTATCCGGAATCTTGTACGCGGTTAGATTTTACTGTTTGGTAGATGGCATGTCATAAGCGCTATAACCTCAAATTTGCATGTAAGTAAGGTTATCAAATGACGGTTTTAAAGTGTATTTATGAATTTTCACTTGTTTCATGTGATTAACTGTGTTTTTGTAGCAACATTGTAGAGTCCTGATGAAGGTGATGAATAAACGCACCGAAAGCTTGACATATGTAAGAAGAGTATAGTTTTATTGAGTAATCCAGCCGACATCCCCTTAACCACTCCAATATATAATTATTAACGGCAGTACGAAGTATTGATATATATATATATATATATATATATATATATATATATATATATATATATATATATATATATATATATATATATATATATATATATATATATATATATATTCACTGTGGGCCAAAAAAAACGGTACACATTTTTAATTACCTGTATTTCTAGTAATTTTTAGTAAATTCAAATATTTCTTTAAAAAACGGATTGCTTATAGTTTGAAGAATGAAAAGATACCATATTCACGATAATCGAACGTTTGAAACCAAAGCTATGTTACTTTATGTGTGACTATGCAGGATTTTCTAATAATATCGGATCACTTTAATGTGAAATGTGGTGTATTGAAGATAGTGGGCAATGACATTGGTGTTATTTGTGTGGTTTTAACAAAAGGGTCAGTACAGATTTTATAGACTCGTATACAGGATGTTTTTTTACCGGCCTCATGGAATCTCGATTATGTTATGAGGTACGAAGTGGGTTATTTTGGGGTAATTTTCACTTGCTCGATGTTACTTTACTTATGGTTATATAAATATTGAGTTTCTAATAAGAGATGGTCACTTTATTGTTAAATAAATTCTGTGTAAAGTTTTTTAAGCAATGTCATTTCTTTATTTGTTTGGTTGCTTAGGCAACGTTTATTAACAACGTTTGTTAGTAACTGGAATCAGTTGCCTCAAAATCAAATAGCTTTAGCGATTAGAGAATGGCAAATGATTGTCGAAAAAAATGGTGGTCACATTGAGCCCTATTTGTAAAAGTAGTTGATAATTGTTATTAACTTCAGTTAAGCACCAAATTAAAAAAAGAATAAAATAAATTTAATAGATTTAAATAATAATTAAGTTATTGTTATTATCTTTTATTTCGTATTTTTTATAAGCAATTCGTTTTTTAAAGAAGTATTTGCGACCTCTCTTCTTTAGGGTACTTCTTTAAGACTCACGTGCAGATAAAAAAAAATGTACCCAGGCTTTATTTAACATTAAAGTGACTAGATTTTATTAGAAACTCAACATTTACATAACCATAAGTAAAGTAACATCGAACAAGTGAAATTAACCAAATTAACCCACTTCTCCTAAGATATAAAGGTCCCATGAAACCGATAAAAAAAAACACCCTCTATACTAGTCTAAAGTCTGTACCGACCCTTGTGCTAAAACCATACAAATAATACCAATGTCATTACCCACCAACTTCAATACATTTCACATTGATTTGATCCGATATCAGAAAATCCTGCATAGTCACGCCTAAAGTAACATAACATTGGATTGAACCGTTCGATTATTTCGAATATGGTATGTTTTCATTCTTTAAACTATAAGCAATTCGTTTTTTAAAGAAATATTTGAATTTACTAAAAATTACGGTTATGCAAAAATTGGTATATTGTTCCATTTAAAAAAATCAAGTTATCCATGATTGAAAAGTTCGAAATTTACAGATCCCTACTTAAGACCTCCGTAATTTAATTGCGATAATTCTCTAATAGCGGACGTGCGCTCTTTTATGCTTAATCCAAAACTGAAAACCGCATCTTTCTATCTTTTACAGATTCGGAAATATTTCCAAATTTAAAAGACTCTGTAAATGCAATTTTTTTCAAAAATTGTCATG
>OZ020223.1:16939971-17049971 GCA_963971325.1 Aphodius granarius
TATTTAGATTTCACCGCAAACAATACCTTTTTTCCTTTATATTGTACCAGGGCTAAGGTTGCACCTCGGGGTGTACTTGTTGCCTCGGCGCGACGTTACTTCTTGTCCTCAAATCCGAGGATGTCGTGACTGAAGCTCCAAATGGTGACGTTGGTCTCCCTGATTAAGGTCCCTTTTGTTGAGTTCTCCATTGAGTTTCCATCCTTTCTCTTTGGCTATACCGTACTGACGAGGACTAATAAGTCCGAAACACGTGTCTACGGTTGCATTTATGATAGCGGTTATGCCCAAAAAAAGATAATCCTTTTTACTATATTTATATTTAGATTTCACCGCAAACAATACCTTTTTTCCTTTATATTGTACCAGAGCTAAGGTTGCACCTCGGGGTGTACTTGTTGCCTCGGCGCGACGTTACTTCTTGTCCTCAAATCCGAGGATGTCGTGACTGAAGCTCCAAATGGTGACGTTGGTCTCCCTGATTAAGGTCCCTTTTGTTGAGTTCTCCATTGAGTTTCCATCCTTTCTCTTTGGCTATACCGTACTGACGAGGACTAATAAGTCCGAAACACGTGTCTACGGTTGCATTTATGATAGCGGTTATGCCCAAAAAAAGATAATCCTTTTTACTATATTTATATTTAGATTTCACCGCAAACAATACCTTTTTTCCTTTATATTGTACCAGAGCTAAGGTTGCACCTCGGGGTGTACTTGTTGCCTCGGCGCGACGTTACTTCTTGTCCTCAAATCCGAGGATGTCGTGACTGAAGCTCCAAATGGTGACGTTGGTCTCCCTGATTAAGGTCCCTTTTGTTGAGTTCTCCATTGAGTTTCCATCCTTTCTCTTTGGCTATACCGTACTGACGAAGACTAATAAGTCCGAAACACGTGTCTACGGTTGCATTTATGATAGCGGTTATGCCCAAAAAAAGATAATCCTTTTTACTATATTTATATATATATATATATATATATATATATATATATATATATATATATATATATATATATATATATATATATATATATATATATATATATAGAATAGAATAGAATAGATATATTTTCAACACAAAATACATAATACAGAACAACTTATAAATATAAAGCATGATGTACTGTGGAGCGTCATGTTTAGGAATGATCAGATGCTAATATTTAGTCTCATATGAGTCTTGAATTCCTGGACATCGTAGAAGCATTCCTTCTCGAGGAGCGCTCTTATATCTTTCAGAAATTGACCAAGGCACTTCGATAACCATTTCGCAGGAAGGACGTTTAACAATTCGAAATGTCTATGTTGGACTGATGTTGCCGATGTACGGTGGTATGGAATCGTTACTTTCTGAGCATTCCTCAGGGAAAGCGATGTGGACTGATGTCTCCGCTCCGATAGTGGCATATTTTTGTGAGCTCGCTGCAATTGAGCGTAGATGTACTGACATGCCAGTGTCAGTATTCCATATTTTCTGAATAGCGGCTTACAATGCGTCGTGGAAACGGCTTGCTCTATTGCTCTTACAGCTGCCTTTTGTAAAATGCTAACTTTGGTGGCATGTGCCGACTCTCCCCACAGCCTCACGCCGTAGGACATCCGCGTGTGGAACATAGAATGATATGCAATTAAGGCCGCTTCCGTGCCCACAATCTGTCTCACTCTGCGTATAGCATAAATTGCCGAGGCGAGCTTTAGTGATAACATTTCTATGTGCTTTTTCCATGTTAGACGAGTGTCGATCGTGATTCCAAGCATCCTAGTGGATGTTGCCTCGATTGTGGTGTTTCTCTTATTTGTAAATGTTATGCAAGCTGTTTTTTCGCCATTTAGAAGCAGGCCGTTCTCTGCAAACCAAGTTTTTGCCTTTTCTAGCACATCAGTAGCTTTTTGGGTTAGAGCTTCCTGATTTTTGTCTCTAGTAAGCAGAGTAGTATCGTCGGCGAAGAGGATAACGGCTTCGTCTGGTATACTGTCGGGGAGATCGTTTATATATAGACAAAAGTCAAGAGGTCCGATCAAAGATCCCTGACCAATGCCTTATATATCGATATATATATATATACAGGGTGTCCCACCTAAGCTGCCTCGGTCTATAGTTGACTTATTATCGATTTTTTATAAAAATGTTTCAGATAAAAGTTGCATCGAATCATATTCTACACATTTTAAAATTAGTGCCAGTAATGGTTGACTTCCGCTTATACCGGAAATAGGTATCAACTTTGTTATTTTAAATGGAACATCCTGTATATTATTGCACTTTTGGATTCTTTGTTAAATTTCAATGGTACTTTGATAAGGATACATTATGTCTAAGTGGCATCGTTTTTGAACTACATGACAATTTTTGAAAAAAAATGGCATTTGCAGGGTCTTTTAAATTTGGAAATATTTCCGAAACTGTAAAAGATAGAAAGATGCGGTTTTCAGTTTTGGATTAAGCATAAAAGAGCGCACGTCCGCTATTAGAAAATTATCGCATTTAAATTACGGAGGTCTTAAGTAGGGATCTGTAAATTTCGAACTTTTCAATCATGGATAACTTGATTTTTTTAAATGGAACGATATACCAATTTTAGCATAACCGGATGTAAAATTTAATTTCCTTTCAATTTTATACAGGCATTATGGCGTCTATCTTTTACGGTTTTGGAGATATTCCCAATTTTTTACTTTTTCACGATAGAAACGTACTGCGCAGCAGGCAATTTTATTAAAAGTTGGTCTGTCATTAGTGTTCCAAGCATTACAACTGGTGGTTAAAGTATTGTTTTTAACATAACAATTAAAAATGTCGCTTACGCAGTCAGAATTAGTTAAATCCTGTGTACCGAAGACTTATGATGTCAGTCCTTTTACTTATTTCGCGCACACTTAATTCTGCATTCTCTTGCACAGTTAACAACATGTGCATCTGATTTTCCTCGGTAAGTACCTAGGGCGGCGGCGTTATTACGGTTTCGCTTTGTATGTTTTACAGATCCAGTCCTCCCATTTGGATGCCTTCTATCTGGATATTGTTGTGCGTAAACTGTTGACGCTAAGAAAGCGTTCTTGTTACATTTTCCGAGAACAAAACCCATATCTACTAATTCTGACTGCGTAAGTGACATTTTTAATTGTTATGTTAACAAACAACACTTTGAACACCCAGTTATACTGCTTGGAACACAAATGCCAGTCTACCTAGTTTTCCCAGCCTACTGCACCTTTTAATATTGTTGCGACTCGTCAGTCGGCCACATTCGCTTCCCATTTTACCGGTCCCAACCCTACTACGCAATACGTATCTATCGTGAAAAACTAAAACATCGGGAATATCTCAGAAACCGTTAAGATAGACACCATGATAGCCGTGTAAAATTGAAAAGAAATTAAATTTTAAGTTAGTAAATCTTCGGCACACTGGAGTTTACTAATTCTGTCTGCGTAAGCGACATTTTTCATTTTTATGTTAACAAACAATACTTTGAACAACAGTTCTAATCCTTAGAACGCTAATGACAGGTTACCTAGTTTGTTTTCCAACCCTACTGCAACTTTTAATAAAATTGCGAAGCGTCGGCCACTTTCGCTTCGCATTTTACCGGTCCCAAGCCCGCTGCGTAATACGTTTCTATCGTGAAAAGTGAAAAATTGGGAATATCTCCAAAACCGTAAAAGATAGACGCCATAATGCCTGTATAAAATTGAAAGGAAATTAAATTTTACATCCGGTTATGCTAAAATTGGTATATCGTTCCATTTAAAAAAATCAAGTTATCCATGATTGAAAAGTTCGAAATTTACAGATCCCTACTTAAGACCTCCGTAATTTAAATGCGATAATTTTAGCGGATAGCGGACGTGCGCTCTTTTATGCTTAATCCAAAACTGACAACCGCATCTTTCTATCTTTTACAGTTTCGGAAATATTTCCAAATTTAAAAGACCCTGCAAATGCCATTTTTTTCAAAAATTGTCATGTAGTTCAAAAACGATGCCACTTAGACATAATGTATCCTTATCAAAGTACCATTGAAATTTAACAAAGAATCCAAAAGTGCAATAATATACAGGATGTTCCATTTAAAATAACAAAGTTGATACCTATTTCCGGTATAAGCGGAAGTCAACCATTACTGGCACTAATTTTAAAATGTGTAGAATATGATTCGATGCAACTTTTATCTGAAACATTTTTATAAAAAATCGATAATAAGTCAACTATGGACCGAGGCAGCTTAGGTGGGACAGCCTGTATATATATATATATATATACAGGGTGTCCCACCTAAGCTGCCTCGGTCCATAGTTAACTTATTATTGATTTTTTATAAAAATGTTTCAGATAAAAGTTGCATCGAATCATATTCTACACATTTTAAAATTAGTTTCAGTAATTGCGGACTTCCGCTTGTACCGGAAATAGGTATCAACTTTGTTATTTTAAATGGAACAACCTGTATATTATTGCACTTATGGATTCTTTGTTAAATTTCAATGGTACTTTGATAAGGATACATTATGTCTAAGTGGCATCATTTTTGAACTACATGACAATTTTCGAAAAAAATGGCACTTGCAGAGTCTTTTAAGTTTGGAAATATTTCCGAAACTGTAAAAGATAGAAAGATGCGGTTTTCAGTTTTGGATTAAGCATAAAAGAGCGCACGTCCGCTATTAGAAAATTATCACATTTAAAGTACAGAGGTCTTGAGTAGGGATCTGTAAACTTCGAAGATTTCAATCGTGGATAACTTGATTTTTTTAAATGGAACGATATACCACTTTTTGCATAACCGGATGTAAAATTTAATTTCCTTTCAATTTTATACAGGCATTATGGCGTCTATCTTTTATGGTTTTGGAGATATTCCTAATTTTTCACTTTTTCACGATAGAAACGTATTACGCAGCGGGCTTGGGACCGGTAAAATGCGAAGCGAAAGTGGCCGACGCTTCGCAGTTTTATTAAAAGTTACAGTAGGGTTGGAAAACAAACTAGGTAACCTGTCATTAGCTTTCTAAGGATTAGAACTGTTGTTCCAAGTAGTGTTTGTTAACATAAAAATGAAAAATGTCGCTTACGCAGACAGAATTAGTAAACTTCAGTGTGCCGAAGATTTACTAACTTAAAATTTAATTTCTTTTCAATTTTACACGGCTATCATGGTGTCTATCTTAACGGTTTCTGAGATATTCCCGATGTTTCAGTTTTTCACGATAGATACGTATTGCGTAGTAGGGTTGTGACCGGTAAAATGGGAAGCGAATGTGGCCGACTGACGAGTCGCAATAATATTAAAAGGTGCAGTAGGCTGGGAAAACTAGGTAGACTGGCATTTGTGTTCCAAGCAGTATAACTGGGTGTTCAAAGTGTTGTTTGTTAACATAACAATTAAAAATGTCGCTTACGCAGTCAGAATTAGTAGATATGGGTTTTGTTCTCAGAAAATGTAACAAGAACGCTTTCTTAGCGTCAACAGTTTACGCACAACAATATCCAGATAGAAGGCATCCAAATGGGAGGACTGGATCTGTAAAACATACAAAGCGAAACCGTAATAACGCCGCCGCCCTAGGTACTTACCGAGGAAAATCAGATGCACATATTGTTAACTGTGCAAGAGAATGCAGAATTAAGTGTGCGCGAAATAAGTAAAAGGACTGACATCAGTAAGTCTTCGGCACACAGGATTTAACTAATTCTGACTGCGTAAGCGACATTTTTAATTGTTATGTTAAAAACAATACTTTAAACACCAGTTGTAATGCTTGGAACACTAATGACAGACCAATGACTGCAACTTTTAATAAAATTGCGAAGCGTCGGACACTTTTGCTGCGCTTTTACCAGTCCCAAGCCTGCTGCGCAGTACATTTCTATCATGAAAAAGTAAAAAATTGGGAATATCTCCAAAACCGTAAAAGATAGACACTATAATGCCTGTATAAAATTGAAAGAAAATTAAATTTTACACCCGGTTATGCAAAAATTGGTATATCGTTCCATTTAAAAAAATCAAGTTATCCATGATTGAAAAGTTCGAAATTTACAGATCCCTACTTAAGACCTCCGTAATTTAAATGCGATTTTTCTAATAGCGGATGTGCGCTCTTTTATGCTTAATCCAAAACTGAAAACCGCATCTTTCTATCTTTTACAGTTTCGGAAATATTTCCAAATTTAAAAGACTCTGCAAATGCCATTTTTTTCAAAAATTGTCATGTAGTTCAAAAACGATGCCACTTAGACATAATATATCCTTATCAAAGTACCATTGAAATTTAACAAAGAATCCAAAAGTGCAATAATATACAGGATGTTCCATTTAAAATAACAAAGTTGATACCTATTTCCGGTATAAGCGGAAGTCAACCATTACTGGCACTAATTTTAAAATGTGTAGAATATGATTCAATGAAACTTTTATCTGAAACATTTTTATAAAAAATCGATAATAAGTCAACTATGGACCGAGGCAGCTTAGGTGGGACAGCCTGTATATATATATATATATATATACAGGGTGTCCCACCTAAGCTGCCTCGGTCCATAGTTAACTTATTATTGATTTTTTATAAAAATGTTTCAGATAAAAGTTGCATCGAATCATATTCTACACATTTTAAAATTAGTTTCAGTAATTGCGGACTTCCGCTTGTACCGGAAATAGGTATCAACTTTGTTATTTTAAATGGAACAACCTGTATATTATTGCACTTATGGATTCTTTGTTAAATTTCAATGGTACTTTGATAAGGATACATTATGTCTAAGTGGCATCATTTTTGAACTACATGACAATTTTCGAAAAAAATGGCACTTGCAGAGTCTTTTAAGTTTGGAAATATTTCCGAAACTGTAAAAGATAGAAAGATGCGGTTTTCAGTTTTGGATTAAGCATAAAAGAGCGCACGTCCGCTATTAGAAAATTATCACATTTAAAGTACAGAGGTCTTGAGTAGGGATCTGTAAACTTCGAAGATTTCAATCGTGGATAACTTGATTTTTTTAAATGGAACGATATACCACTTTTTGCATAACCGGATGTAAAATTTAATTTCCTTTCAATTTTATACAGGCATTATGGCGTCTATCTTTTATGGTTTTGGAGATATTCCTAATTTTTCACTTTTTCACGATAGAAACGTATTACGCAGCGGGCTTGGGACCGGTAAAATGCGAAGCGAAAGTGGCCGACGCTTCGCAGTTTTATTAAAAGTTACAGTAGGGTTGGAAAACAAACTAGGTAACCTGTCATTAGCTTTCTAAGGATTAGAACTGTTGTTCCAAGTAGTGTTTGTTAACATAAAAATGAAAAATGTCGCTTACGCAGACAGAATTAGTAAACTTCAGTGTGCCGAAGATTTACTAACTTAAAATTTAATTTCTTTTCAATTTTACACGGCTATCATGGTGTCTATCTTAACGGTTTCTGAGATATTCCCGATGTTTCAGTTTTTCACGATAGATACGTATTGCGTAGTAGGGTTGTGACCGGTAAAATGGGAAGCGAATGTGGCCGACTGACGAGTCGCAATAATATTAAAAGGTGCAGTAGGCTGGGAAAACTAGGTAGACTGGCATTTGTGTTCCAAGCAGTATAACTGGGTGTTCAAAGTGTTGTTTGTTAACATAACAATTAAAAATGTCGCTTACGCAGTCAGAATTAGTAGATATGGGTTTTGTTCTCAGAAAATGTAACAAGAACGCTTTCTTAGCGTCAACAGTTTACGCACAACAATATCCAGATAGAAGGCATCCAAATGGGAGGACTGGATCTGTAAAACATACAAAGCGAAACCGTAATAACGCCGCCGCCCTAGGTACTTACCGAGGAAAATCAGATGCACATATTGTTAACTGTGCAAGAGAATGCAGAATTAAGTGTGCGCGAAATAAGTAAAAGGACTGACATCAGTAAGTCTTCGGCACACAGGATTTAACTAATTCTGACTGCGTAAGCGACATTTTTAATTGTTATGTTAAAAACAATACTTTAAACACCAGTTGTAATGCTTGGAACACTAATGACAGACCAATGACTGCAACTTTTAATAAAATTGCGAAGCGTCGGACACTTTTGCTGCGCTTTTACCAGTCCCAAGCCTGCTGCGCAGTACATTTCTATCATGAAAAAGTAAAAAATTGGGAATATCTCCAAAACCGTAAAAGATAGACACTATAATGCCTGTATAAAATTGAAAGAAAATTAAATTTTACACCCGGTTATGCAAAAATTGGTATATCGTTCCATTTAAAAAAATCAAGTTATCCATGATTGAAAAGTTCGAAATTTACAGATCCCTACTTAAGACCTCCGTAATTTAAATGCGATTTTTCTAATAGCGGATGTGCGCTCTTTTATGCTTAATCCAAAACTGAAAACCGCATCTTTCTATCTTTTACAGTTTCGGAAATATTTCCAAATTTAAAAGACTCTGCAAATGCCATTTTTTTCAAAAATTGTCATGTAGTTCAAAAACGATGCCACTTAGACATAATATATCCTTATCAAAGTACCATTGAAATTTAACAAAGAATCCAAAAGTGCAATAATATACAGGATGTTCCATTTAAAATAACAAAGTTGATACCTATTTCCGGTATAAGCGGAAGTCAACCATTACTGGCACTAATTTTAAAATGTGTAGAATATGATTCAATGAAACTTTTATCTGAAACATTTTTATAAAAAATCAATAATACGTTGGCTATGGACCGAGGCAGCTTAGGTGGGACACCCTGTATATATATATATATATATATATATATATATAACGTGGGAAATACGGTCAATCGGGCGAAGCAAGGAAACTCCTTTTTTCTTAGTTCAAATTTTCGTTTTAATTAAAAACTTCTTCAGGAACAAGCTGTTTATAGAAAACAATAGGTATTAGTTAACCTTAAAAGTGTACAAAAAACAGGTAAAAACTTACAATTGGAGTTTAAGAAAAGTTGCAAAATTGTGGAGGGTCATCCCTGCTGCACAGATAGACCAAACATCAAGCTCTCGACAAAACAAATGAACATCGCACAACAGTTTAAAAGCATAAACGTATTAACATGTTAAAATGACCGACACACGCGACACAGCCATCGCGGCAATAGGTTAAGAATGAAGTGAAATTTACTACCATAATCAAAATCGAACGCCAGAAGTGCCAACATCACCACCAACCGATTCGCGTGAATTGTTAAAGTTTCTACTAATTAAAAATGAATATATACTACTGAGTTGATTAGTATCGGATTTGTAGTTTATACTATCTTCGTTATTGACTTGAATGTGATACATTTCTAAAAACAATCTTGAACGATAATTATTCTCCACAGCAACGATCTTAGTGTCTGTCCAGTTCATAGTATGGTCCAAATCAATGGCGTGCTGAGTGACAGCGCAATTTTTTCTGCCATGTTTTATGTCACTCTTGTGTAGAGCTACACGTGATTTTAGCCATTGACTTGTCTGACCATAGTACTTCTTGGTACAGCCTCCACAAGGAATGCTGTAGACAATGTTTGATTTTAAGCTTTGAGGAGTTTTATCTTTGATGTTGGAGAAGATATTACCTATTGTTTTATTATTACCAACTGCAATTTTAAACTCATCATTTCTGAACAACTGAACCAACTTATTTGATAGATTATCAATCTGTGACAGCTTTTTGTAACTGACCAAGGCAACGCTCCGCTCGTCATCAAAGACACCATCAATAAGGGGGGTATTGAATATAACCTTTTGTACCAAAGCCCTCGGGTAACCATTATTCACGAAAATGTCACTCAAGATTCTCAAATTACCATCCGTAAACGAGGGGTCACCGATACATACCACCCTATTCCTCATAGCTAAAACTGTATTGATTTTTTGTTTTATTGAATGATTCGAATGAAAGTTAATAAATCTTCCGGACGCCGTGGGCTTCCTATACCAGTCTAATATGATTTTATTAGTAGTTGGTTCCCTTATAACCTTTGTATCCAAAAATGGTACGCTATAGTTGACTTCAGTTTCAACTGTGAACTGCAAGTGGGGGTTAAAGTTATTGAATATAGTTAAAGTCTCTTCGACTTTGTCTGCTGGAACAGCACAGATGATGTCATCCACGTACTTGCATATGAAAGGTAGAATGAAGGGGAGTTTTTTTATGCAACTATCTAAAAGAGCGTCCATTACCAACTGAGCTAAACCGGGACTGAGGGAGAAACCCATCGGCGTGCCGAAAATCTGTTTATAAAACCTATCTTGAAATGTAAAGTAGCAATTAGTGTAAGTGAATCTAATTAAATCTAAAAATATGTGTTTAGGAATAGTGCAGCACCCACCAATGACGTCCCACGAGTCCTCGATAGTCTGTATCACCAACTCCAAAGGAATATTCGTGAACAACGAGACAACATCCAGTGAAATCAACACAAAATCAGGAGGTAAGGTTCTATGTTCCATTAAACTACAAAAAGTAAAAGTGTCCTTAACGTTATACTTCTCATCAACCTGAAGGGCGTTCTGTAAAATTCTTGCTAAAAATTTTGATAAGTTATAAGTTGGTGAGTCTATGGATGAAACAATAGGACGGAGAGGGACATCCCGTTTATGAATCTTCGGCAGGCCATAAAACTTTGGCGGGACGGAATTATATTTAATTAAGCCTTTGGAAGTGATTTCATCAATCAACTTCTTGTTTTTAAGCAAATTAACCCACTCATTGTTCTTTTTTTGAACAGTGATTGTGGGATCCTTATTAAGCCGTTGATAAATTGCAGTGTTGTTTAAGAGTGCCAAAGATCCAGAAACATAAACATCCCTGCTCAAAACCACGGTTACGCTACCCTTGTCAGCCCTCGTAATTAAAATATCTGGGTTGTCCTTCAGAAACATGCGAGTTTTTTTGTAAATAGACTGAAAACTAGGAGACCCGATCGGATGTGAGGCATCCGACAGGTACGCGTTGGTGATGATGTTAGCCGCCCGAGCTCTGTATACGTCTTGTTGATCGGAGGGCATCGCCCCAACAATGTTCTCAACTTGTGAAAGCACCTTAGCGATGGAGACATCAGTGGTGGTAGACATTAGATTGAATTTCGGTCCCAGAGATAGAAAGCCGCTGATATCGTCCGGGATCTCTGTATTAGTTAGGTTTTTTAACCATTTTGAATTATCATTAAACAGTCTAACGGTACTCACATCCGCCTTAAGTTTGTTAAGTTTTCTTATATTTCTATTTTTTACCATCGAAAAGTGTTTATTATAATAAAATGTCATGTTTTGTGAAAATTCGTCAAGAACATAGCCAGGCAGCAGCCCTCGGGCTTTACCTATTATGGATTCCATACGCTTATCAAGTGTCTCAATATTTCTAATTGTTATTTTAATCTCAAAATTTAAAATTTTAATCCCCAACCTGCCATTAAATGCTTGAATCCTACGCGCGAGTGTCCCATCATTGCAGTCCAACAAAAGAACGAGATTCTTGCAGCCATCGGTGATGTGGTTAGGGTTGACGTGATTTCTCCGACAATTTAAGAGGAAAATTCTTCTGTTTCGTGCGTTTGCTAACTTGGTGTTTAAAGAAGCCCGTCACATTCAAGTCAATAACGAAGATAGTATAAACTACAAATCCGATACTAATCAACTCAGTAGTATATATTCATTTTTAATTAGTAGAAACTTTAACAATTCACGCGAATCGGTTGGTGGTGATGTTGGCACTTCTGGCGTTCGATTTTGATTATGGTAGTAAATTTCACTTCATTCTTAACCTATTGCCGCAATGGCTGTGTCGCGTGTGTCGGTCATTTTAACATGTTAATACGTTTATGCTTTTAAACTGTTGTGCGATGTTCATTTGTTTTGTCGAGAGCTTGATGTTTGGTCTATCTGTGCAGCAGGGATGACCCTCCACAATTTTGCAACTTTTCTTAAACTCCAATTGTAAGTTTTTACCTGTTTTTTGTACACTTTTAAGGTTAACTAATACCTATTGTTTTCTATAAACAGCTTGTTCCTGAAGAAGTTTTTAATTAAAACGAAAATTTGAACTAAGAAAAAAGGAGTTTCCTTGCTTCGCCCGATTGACCGTATTTCCCACGTTATTCCGGATTTTAATTCTCAACGAAGTCACGGTCGTTACTTCCCCATAGTTATACTTTACAGATGGGTTTCTACAACAACATCGCTAGAAGGTATGGTGCTGAAGCTGCACACACCTTGAAAACATGGGCTTCTTTAAACACCAAGTTAGCAAACGCACGAAACAGAAGAATTTTCCTCTTAAATTGTCGGAGAAATCACGTCAACCCTAACCACATCACCGATGGCTGCAAGAATCTCGTTCTTTTGTTGGACTGCAATGATGGGACACTCGCGCGCAGGATTCAAGCATTTAATGGCAGGTTGGGGATTAAAATTTTAAATTTTGAGATTAAAATAACAATTAGAAATATTGAGACACTTGATAAGCGTATGGAATCCATAATAGGTAAAGCCCGAGGGCTGCTGCCTGGCTATGTTCTTGACGAATTTTCACAAAACATGACATTTTATTATAATAAACACTTTTCGATGGTAAAAAATAGAAATATAAGAAAACTTAACAAACTTAAGGCGGATGTGAGTACCGTTAGACTGTTTAATGATAATTCAAAATGGTTAAAAAACCTAACTAATACAGAGATCCCGGACGATATCAGCGGCTTTCTATCTCTTGGACCGAAATTCAGTCTAATGTCTACCACCACTGATGTCTCCATCGCTAAGGTGCTTTCACAAGTTGAGAACATTGTTGGG
The DNA here is from genome assembly GCA_963971325.1 of Aphodius granarius. Taxonomy (NCBI): domain Eukaryota; kingdom Metazoa; phylum Arthropoda; class Insecta; order Coleoptera; family Scarabaeidae; genus Aphodius; species Aphodius granarius. Next base: position 16,952,749 of record OZ020223.1, read on the forward strand.
GCGATGCCCTCCGATCAACAAGACGTATACAGAGCTCGGGCGGCTAACATCATCACCAACGCGTACCTGTCGGATGCCTCACATCCGATCGGGTCTCCTAGTTTTCAGTCTATTTACAAAAAAACTCGCATGTTTCTGAAGGACAACCCAGATATTTTAATTACGAGGGCTGACAAGGGTAGCGTAACCGTGGTTTTGAGCAGGGATGTTTATGTTTCTGGATCTTTGGCACTCTTAAACAACACTGCAATTTATCAACGGCTTAATAAGGATCCCACAATCACTGTTCAAAAAAAGAACAATGAGTGGGTTAATTTGCTTAAAAACAAGAAGTTGATTGATGAAATCACTTCCAAAGGCTTAATTAAATATAATTCCGTCCCGCCAAAGTTTTATGGCCTGCCGAAGATTCATAAACGGGATGTCCCTCTCCGTCCTATTGTTTCATCCATAGACTCACCAACTTATAACTTATCAAAATTTTTAGCAAGAATTTTACAGAACGCCCTTCAGGTTGATGAGAAGTATAACGTTAAGGACACTTTTACTTTTTGTAGTTTAATGGAACATAGAACCTTACCTCCTGATTTTGTGTTGATTTCACTGGATGTTGTCTCGTTGTTCACGAATATTCCTTTGGAGTTGGTGATACAGACTATCGAGGACTCGTGGGACGTCATTGGTGGGTGCTGCACTATTCCTAAACACATATTTTTAGATTTAATTAGATTCACTTACACTAATTGCTACTTTACATTTCAAGATAGGTTTTATAAACAGATTTTCGGCACGCCGATGGGTTTCTCCCTCAGTCCCGGTTTAGCTCAGTTGGTAATGGACGCTCTTTTAGATAGTTGCATAAAAAAACTCCCCTTCATTCTTCCTTTCATATGCAAGTACGTGGATGACATCATCTGTGCTGTTCCAGCAGACAAAGTCGAAGAGACTTTAACTATATTCAATAACTTTAACCCCCACTTGCAGTTCACAGTTGAAACTGAAGTCAACTATAGCGTACCATTTTTGGATACAAAGGTTATAAGGGAACCAACTACTAATAAAATCATATTAGACTGGTATAGGAAGCCCACGGCGTCCGGAAGATTTATTAACTTTCATTCGAATCATTCAATAAAACAAAAAATCAATACAGTTTTAGCTATGAGGAATAGGGTGGTATGTATCGGTGACCCCTCGTTTACGGATGGTAATTTGAGAATCTTGAGTGACATTTTCGTGAATAATGGTTACCCGAGGGCTTTGGTACAAAAGGTTATATTCAATACCCCCCTTATTGATGGTGTCTTTGATGACGAGCGGAGCGTTGCCTTGGTCAGTTACAAAAAGCTGTCACAGATTGATAATCTATCAAATAAGTTGGTTCAGTTGTTCAGAAATGATGAGTTTAAAATTGCAGTTGGTAATAATAAAACAATAGGTAATATCTTCTCCAACATCAAAGATAAAACTCCTCAAAGCTTAAAATCAAACATTGTCTACAGCATTCCTTGTGGAGGCTGTACCAAGAAGTACTATGGTCAGACAAGTCAATGGCTAAAATCACGTGTAGCTCTACACAAGAGTGACATAAAACATGGCAGAAAAAATTGCGCTGTCACTCAGCACGCCATTGATTTGGACCATACTATGAACTGGACAGACACTAAGATCGTTGCTGTGGAGAATAATTATCGTTCAAGATTGTTTTTAGAAATGTATCACATTCAAGTCAATAACGAAGATAGTATAAACTACAAATCCGATACTAATCAACTCAGTAGTATATATTCATTTTTAATTAGTAGAAACTTTAACAATTCACGCGAATCGGTTGGTGGTGATGTTGGCACTTCTGGCGTTCGATTTTGATTATGGTAGTAAATTTCACTTCATTCTTAACCTATTGCCGCGATGGCTGTGTCGCGTGTGTCGGTCATTTTAACATGTTAATACGTTTATGCTTTTAAACTGTTGTGCGATGTTCATTTGTTTTGTCGAGAGCTTGATGTTTGGTCTATCTGTGCAGCAGGGATGACCCTCCACAATTTTGCAACTTTTCTTAAACTCCAATTGTAAGTTTTTACCTGTTTTTTGTACACTTTTAAGGTTAACTAATACCTATTGTTTTCTATAAACAGCTTGTTCCTGAAGAAGTTTTTAATTAAAACGAAAATTTGAACTAAGAAAAAAGGAGTTTCCTTGCTTCGCCCGATTGACCGTATTTCCCACGTTATTCCTGATTTTAATTCTCAACGAAGTCACGGTCGTTACTTCCCCATAGTTATATATATATATATATATATATATATATATATATATATATATATATATATATATATATATATATATATATATATATATATATATATATATATATATATATATATATATATATATATATATATATATATATATATATATATATATATATATATATATATATATATATATATATAAATAAAATTAAATTAAAGAATAATTTAATTTTATTGTATCAAATCGTACATCCTTGAGTTTTTCAAAAAGTGCTTAGAAAAATAATAAATTTTGCATTAAATAGGAGCTATAACTACAAATTTTTTATGGTTTTAGGTAACCACTACTATCTTAGTAGTTATTGATTTAGAGCTTAGTAAGGAGTTATAAAGTGTGCAATATTTCCATATAATATATTCCATATAAGTTCAAAAACTTTAATGTAAAACTCATATTTATGACACTTTTAAGTTAATTAATGATATGAATATTGTGTACAAGTAATTAGTGCATTTCTTTTTTATATGCCAGTGAGGTGATTGCGGGTATCCAAATCTGCTTCACCGTATCATTTTCGAGACTATATTCGAATTACCGTATGATACAAACAAGTCATTTCAAACGCAGATGTGTAATCAGGGGGCCGTTATGATTTCTCTTTTCACCTCTTCAGATTCATATTCACCTTTATTTCCACGAGGTCATATTTTTCCTGTATCACACGTGTTCAATGGAATGGGTTAGTGTTAAGAACCTGCGTGCATATTTCCGTGCAGTCATATTATTTTCTAAGCACTTTTTCAACTACTTTTCTCTTCTCAATGAAATTTAAATAGGTAAATTTATATCTAGTAATTTTCCAAAAAAAGAAAATATTTACCTTCAGGTTATCAAATGACAACTTTTTACTCGTGGTAACTAATGATCAACTGATCATTTTACAAAAATATATTATGTGGCCCACACCCAACTTCCGACTATCTGGTTGACACAGCTACACATACACATCCACAGATAGATATTTCAATATATCAGTAATTTGTGTGTTCCAATAAACGGTAAATATTTTAACAAAAATCGATTAACCAATAAATTACCAATAACTGTTTATTACAGGTAGGTAGTACGTCCATTTCTCAAAGGTTTTAGATGTAGGTGATGGAATAAAAAGACCTCTTTGTTCCTTTGATGGTTTTATTAATTTAATAGATACCGGTTTCGATCTCACAGGATCATCATCAGCCTAAATCTAAAAACAAAAGGGAGATAGTACAGATCGAAAGATATCATGTTATAAAATAAAATAAAATAAAATAAATAAAATAAAATATCGGTTTATTTGTCGTAAGATCTGGTAGATATGGACAATGGTCAGTTTTTACATGATTGCGACTTTAAAGCACTAGCACAAGTACACTTATGTATATTACATTACACAGACATACAGTTAATAAAATATCTAATTAAAAGCTGCACAAAATAAGAATAAAAAATTATCAGTTCTAGTCTGTATTTCGGTGATTCAAATATTCATCGACAGAGTGGAAAGAATGGGCAATCAAGTATTTCTTAACCTCCCGCTTAAACGCCCCTTTGTTTGACTCAGCCAGGATGCCCGGTGGTAATGCATTGAAAGTTTTCACTATCATATAATATGGCCCGCCCTCGAAAACTGATAATGTATGGCGAGGAATGGTGAGACGAGTAGCCCCGCGAGTCCGCATTGATGCTGATGATACATCACAGTTTCGACTAAAAACCCCTGCATTCTTGATGTAATATGAGAGTAGACGATATATGTATAGACAAGGGAGTGTCAAGATACCCAGCTCTTTAAAATGGCTTCTGCATGACTCCCTGTAACCCAAACCCAGCATGCACCTCACAATCCGCTTCTGTAGGCGAAATAATGAAAGAGCAGCCGGTGATAAACCCCACAGAATGATGCCGTACGCCAACACTGATTCTACACAGGAGTAGTAATAAGATTTGAGTGCTCCTTATGGAGCAATATCCCTTAATTTATACATTGCATAAAACGCTCTGTTTATTTTTGTTACAGTATAATTAATATGCTTATCCCATTTCAAATCACTCTGCAGGTAAACACCTAAAAACTTCGTCGAAAAATCCGATTGCAATGTATTACCGAAGCCCCTGACTAATACCTATATAAAAAAATAGTAATAGACAGAATTACACTTTAAAAACAATTATCAAAAGATAAAGTTACAAATAGAATTGATATGACAAAAGACAAAAACTTACGGTCAGTATTGAAGTACAATTGAATAGAACCGTTGACTGAAAGAATTAAGAAGACGTGGAATGCATAGGCTAAATCGTGTCGCAGGCGACCAAACCGTACCCCTCTCCCTACTGCAGGTCTCGTGCTATCGCACTGGCGACTGAAGAGTGGCGCCGCCTTAAAAATGCGGTGTATCGCTGTACTGACACTCTCTAGACGGCCGGCTAGCAAATTATTTAGAAATGGGGATATTTATGATCCACAATCGTTCGACCGCTGGGTACGGTTGTCCCTACCACAACAAAAATATAATTTTGAAGCGCTCTTGTTGTCTTTCATTTGTTAAGTAATATTATTAATAATTATTAGGCCTAACAAAAAAATTAATAAAGATTAATAATATAAAATAAATACTGAAATACGCACCTAACGTTTTTACATCAAATTTGATGCTGACTTGATCTGCCATCCCAAGTAAAAATATTTATACAATATTGAAATTGTAATTGTAATTATTTAGCGTTAGGTAATTAGTTACTTTGCATGTTATTTAATTTGTACCGTTAGTGGTGGAAATTCTCATTATTCTTTATACTTTTTTGGCAATATTGATGTTTTTTTTGTACCTTTCTAATCTAATAATATATATATATATATAAATAATATATATATATATATATATATATATATATATATATATATATATATATATATATATATATATATATATATATATATATATAAATATTCACCATGTTGTGTATATTAAAAAATGTGATTAGTAAAACGTGCATATATATATATATATATATATATATATATATATATATATATATATATATATATATATATATATATATATATATATATATATATATATATGGTCTCTCTGATTACGGTCCCTTTTGTTGAGTTCTCCATTGAGTTTCCATCCTTTCTCTTTGGCTATACCGTACTGACGAGGACTAATAAGTCCGAAACACGTGTCTACGGTTGCATTCACCGCTGATAACTTAATGTTCATATATATATATATATATATATATATATATATATATATATATATATATATATATATATATATATATATATATATATATATATATATATATATATATATATATATATATATATATATATATATGAACATTAAGTTATCAGCGGTGAATTATCGCCAAAGAGTAAAGGTGGAAGGTCAATGGAGAAGTTAATAGAAGGGACCTGAATCAGGGAGACCAACATCACCAATTTGGTGCTTCAGTTACCACATCGTCTAATTCGAGGACTATAAGCAACGTCGCGCCGGAGGTAACAAGTACACCCCGAGGTACAACCTTCGCCAAGGTACAATGAATGAACATTAAATTATCAGCGGTGAATTTAAACAAATAAAGATTTCGCGCCGGAGGACTGTGATTAGGAAGTGATTAGGAAAAATGAACTATCTATGCAGTGTCTTGACAAGGCACATCTATTTTTGCTGGTGCGGCAATCACTTTTATGCAATGGTATCCGATTCTTTAGCCACTGAGAGGTGATACTCACGTATTTTGCCTGGCAATCGTTGCACCCCACACGATAAATAAGATTTGACCTGTAACAATCCGGATATTTATCTTTTATCCTACTAAAGAAGGTGTTTATTTTGTTGGGATAGTGATGAACTATTTTTGTGTTGTTTGAGATTAGACTTCTGGATACAGCAGACAATTGACTCCTTAGAAAGGCTAACAACTTCATGAATAGGCTGAAGACATCCATCATCGACCTAGAGATACAGATAACCATCAGTAATGTTAGTAAACTGGAAAAAGAGATACAAGAGTTAAGTGTCAAAGTAAGAAACCAGATTCCCTCACACATTTATTCAAGCTTCCATGACAGTATGAGAATTAATTACAAATATCTGGGGTGGCCCTCACCCAACTTTCCTACTATATTATTGGACAGAGCCACTCTGTACCTTATTCTATGACATAATGACATTTGTCATACTGACATTTAATTTCACGTCATATCAGTGGCACTGACGTTTGTCAAAATCTGACAATTTGCAACACAGTGACGAAGGCTGTGGATTCTGTCAAGCCGCTTCTATAAAAGCTAATAGCGCCTAAACCGTTCATCCCATTGGACTGGAAATTAGTATACTTATTTAAAATCACTGTAGGATGAGCTGATATTAGTTTGGCCAAAATCGTATAAATCCCGATGAAGACGCGTGTAGCATTTGTCACTTCCGGTTGTTATATTGTGGCCAAAAACAATCCAGTTCATCCTCCGGCAATTTTAAATACGTATGCAAAATTTCAACACGATTCGTTGTTCCGTTTGGACGCTATCGTGTTCACAGACATACATACACACACACACACACACACACACACACACACACACACACACACACACACACACACACACACACACACACACACACACACACACACACACACACACACACACACACACACACACACACACACACACCCACGCACACACACCCACGCACACCCACGCACGCACCCACGCGCGCGCGCGCGCACGCACACGCGCACACGCCCACCCGCACACACCCACGCACCCGCACGCGCACCCGCACCCACACCCACACCTACACACCCACACCCACACCCACACCCACACCCACACCCACACCCACACCCACACCCACACCCACACCCACACCCACACCCACACCCACACCCACACCCACACACACACACACACACACACACACACACACACACAGACACACAGACACACAGACACACAGACACACAGACACACAGACACACAGACACACAGACACACAGACACACACACACACGTACACACGTACACACGTACACACGTACACACGTACACACGTACACACGTACACACGTACACACGTACACACGTACACACGTACACACGTACACACGTACACACGTACACACGTACACACGTACACACGTACACACGTACACACGTACACACGTACACACGTACACACGTACACACGTACACACGTACACACGTACACACGTACACACGTACACACGTACACACGTACACACGTACACACGTACACACGTACACACGTACACACGTACACACGTACACACGTACACACGTACACACGTACACACGTACACACGTACAGACGTACCTACGTACCTACGTACCTACGTACCTACGTACCTACGTACCTACGTACCTACGTACCTACGTACCTACGTACCTACGTACCTACGTACCTACGTACCTACGTACGTACGTACGTACGTACGTACGTACATACATACATACATACATACATACATACATACATACATACATACATACATACATACATACATACATACATACATACATTTTCCAGAAATCATTGCAATCGATTCAGGAGACCCCTAGACGCGTATTTCCACTAAAATCCCCAAAAAAAATCCGTTGATTACAATAATTTCCTTCTAGGTATTAGTCGGAAAGTAAAAAGTTGTTCGTTAAGGTTAGAAGTGCGAATAAAGGTAAATTCGAGGTGTTGAGCAAACAGCTAGATGAAAATAGTAATAGAATGTTCAAGGATAATAATAAGTGGGTCGTAAATTTATCACCTGTGGCTGTACCCGCTGAGCTATTGGATCTGCTGTCGTTCGGACCAAAATTCTGTCTACCCCGTAACAAACATGATATCAGTATAAAAAGACTACTAATGGAGGTGGAGGGAATCCTCTCAAAGTGTCCCAACGAGAACAGAGACATTATTAGGGCAAAAATCACGAATATAATTACCAACTTCATCAACAGCCCAAATAAAACGAATAACGTAAACACGCTGTTAAATATATTGACCAAAAAAGCTAAACATTTTTTGAGACTTAACCCCGATTTAGTGTTAGTTGAGGCGGATAAGGGAGCCACCACAGTAATAATAGAAAGAACCGAATACATAAACAAAGGAACACAAATGCTGGGAGACGTACATACCTACAAACTAATAAATAAAATACCTTTAACAGGTATCCAAAACAAAGTAAACAAAATGTTGAAGAGTTTAAACAATAAGGGTTGCATTAATGATAGTGAATATAAACAACTGATCATAAACAATTCTCAGATTAGCAAAGCTTATTTTAAGTCAAAAATACATAAACAGGGTACCCCACTAAGACCTATTATATCTGACATTGGCTTACCTATCTTTAAAATCTCAAACTACATGGCGGATATCCTGTCAAAATCACTCTCTACCAGGACCAATTTCAATGTGAAAGATACTTTCGACTTCATAGAAAAAAATCAAGAATGTAAGAATACCAGATGGCTACGTTTTAGCATCATTTGACGTCGTTAGTCTCTTTACTAACATACCACTGGAATTGGTCATTGACCTAGTAAAACAGAGATGGGATTTAATAAAACCAAATTGCAGATTCACATGTCAGTTGTTTATAGACACATTAAAATTTCTTTTCGACAACACCTACTTTACATTCGATAATAAATGTTATCAACAAGTGTTTGGAACACCGATGGGCTCTCCAATCTGTCCAATATTGGCTCTTATAGTCATGGATTATGTCTTGGAACAGATTATTGCCCTACTTGATTTTGAACCTCAATTTTTGTACAAGTTTGTAGACGACTTGATAATGTGCATGCCTAGGGACAGAGTCAACGACATACTAACGATCTGGAATAGCTTTAATAAATATTTACAGTCTACAGTCGAATTGGAAAACAACAACAGCATTCCTTTCCTTGACTGTAAAGTCATAAGGGTTGAAGACGATTCGATAAAAACTGACTGGTACAAATGCCTCCCGTGTCCAGTATAGAAATATACCACATCATTAATACCAGTGTGCCTTTTATTCTCCAACCCGATCTGGATCCGAGCCCTATTGAGCTACGTGACATGGTGGAGGCGCCAAACGATGCTGTTGCAAGGAAGAAGAGCCTACGTAACATGGTAGAGACGCAAAAGGACCCCAGAGCAGAAAAGCTCATTCAGATCGGGGAAGGAAGACCAGGATGGAAGAGGATAAACAGCACAATTTCTCTACCCCCAAGAGAAATTGCGCTTCATGATGTGGTATTGGTGACGATTGAAGAGAAAGATGCGCGATTGTCCGTTCTCAGCTGTCCAGGGTCAAGAAGAGGGAAGACAAGAAGGTTTTACAGGCGGATGGTTGGTCATTTACAAGGAGCTGTCGACACATGACGCACCGGCGTAGAAGTGAGCATATAAGATGCCATTTTGGGAAGTTGCCAAGGTTCACCAGGGGAGACTGGTGACGAAGACTGGAGAGGACAGGACCGCCGGATTCTACCGAACCACCTCGCACGGGACAAAGATGTCCCGACCAGTCCATTTAGAAGAAATCAGCGAATAGGCTAGAGAGGATAAGCGTTGCGGAGTTCACCGAACCACCTCGCCACGGGAAACGGGTTCCCGCTAGTTAGTGTATGAATTATAGAGGATGCTGATCAGGGAGAAGAGTTGAAGAGGCAACATGAGGATTCTGAGAGAATCCCGATACGAGGTCTAAGCCGTCAATAAGATGTCCCGGAAGTAAATGACCATCGCAATCCCAAAATCAGATTGAAGAGAAATGGGAGAGCCGTAGAAACAAACCTGAGAACGTGACGACTCGCACAAGAAGAGAAATTATGGTTTAATATGTTTTGAGGATCTTTTTTTTCGTGTATTTTTTACTTTTTACTACATTTTCTTGCTTGTTTTTTATGTACAAATTTTTAGTAAAGAAATAATTTTGTTTGCGTTTTGCTGTCCTGTTCTGTGGCTTTAGATCGTGTTTTGATTTTGGTTTATGTGCATTGCTCTGGGACGAGCAATTATTTGCGAGGGGGGCATGTTACGAAGTCATTAAACTGCACTCACTGTAATTATTACAGCCAACGACTTTGCCGAGTCAAGATATTCCGATGTACACCTACCAGAGACGCTTACACAGCACCGTGTTACTAGGAGGCCGGCATAAAGTCTGGGTGCAATGACATGCTTTGCAAATCACAGCACATGGCCCAAAATCTAAACATAAAAAGCCACTGACGGGAGTAGTGAGGGATCAGTCGGAAATTGAGTCAGTAAGCAGTTACCAGAGAATAGCCAGTTGTATTGTTGTGTGACATTCGACACGGGAGGCCTTGGCTTCCCTTGGCGCCAAACGATCCTATTGCAAGGAAGAAGAGCCTACGTAACATGGTAGAATTTCTCTACCCCCCAAGAGAAATTGTGCTTCATGATGTGGTATTGGTGATGATTGAAGAGAAAGATGCGCGATTGTCCGTTCTCAGCTGTCTAGGGTCAAGAAGAAGGAAGACAAGAAGGTTTTACAGGCGGATGGTTGATCATCTACAAGGAGCTGTCGACACAGGACCCACCGGCGTACAAGTGAGTATATAAGATGCTATTTTGGGAAGTCGCCAAGGTTCACCAGGGGAGACTGGTGACGAAGACTGTAGATGACAGGACCGCCGGATTCTACCGAACCACCTCGCACGGGACAAAGATGTCCCGACCAGTCCATTTACAAGAAATCAGCGAATAGGCTAGAGAGGGTAAGCGTTGCGGAGTTCACCGAACCACCTCGCCACAGGAAACGGGTTCCCGCTAGTTAGTGTATGAATTATAGACGATGCTGATCAGGGAGAAGAGTTGAAGAGGCAACATGAGTATTCTGAGAGAATCCCGGTAAGAGGTGTAAGCCGCCAATAAGATGTCCCGAAAGTAGATGACCATCGCAATCCCAAAACTAGATTGAAGAGAAATGGGAGAGCCGTAGAAATCTAGGCATTGCAACCTATAAATCACATTAGAGTGTTTGGCGTTTGTCTTTAAGTTTTGTGTATATATTACCAACTGTCTTAGTCTGCCTTTTAGCTATCATTATGTTCTCAGGTCTAAGTATTTTAATTATTCTAGTTGTCAGATCTGGAATGTCCATCAGTACTCCAAACTTTGGATTCTGTCCGTCTTCAGTTTGTATCCGCCGTTGGATATTTTCCGGCTCCGTTTCTGTGTTGCTTGTGTTGTATAGCAAATGTCTTCTTAGTGTTTTTGGGTAGGAGTTCTTTCTTAAAATACTCTCCAGCTTTTTCATATTGTTGGCGAGGAATTCACTGTGGCTGATTGCTACTATCCTCTTTTTAATCTGTCATATGAAGTTTATTTTCGTTGTCATCGAGTGTTTGGAGAGACAGTTGTACCTGCCTGAGGCCGTGTTTTTTTGATACCAGTCAAGTTTTATCTTCTGGTCGTTTCCTCTGATAACCTTTGTGTCCAGGAAAGGTACCGCTTTGTTTTGGTTTTCCATCTCTACTGTGAACTTTAAGTGTGGGTTGTATTCTCCAAAAACTCTTTGTATCTCTTCTATTCCATCTCTCGGTACAGCCGTTATGACGTCATCCATAAATTTCTTTATTAGGGAACCCTATAACTTAGCCTTGCTAAACATTAATCCAGCAGCGAATCCATTGAAAATTGAGCCAATATAGGACTTACCTTTGAGCCCATGGCGCACCCAAATATCTGGCGGTAGTATATGTTATTGTATGAGAAGCTGTTATTGTCTAGAACAAATGTTATCAGGTTCAGAAACTTAATTATAATAACCATACCTTTCCGGTGGCTTACTAATCCTGCCATTTGCGGTTCTGTAGAAATTATCATTTTCAGTTTTAATAATTTGTTTATTTTCTACTTGACTCTTACCTTTCTCTTGCGTTGGATTTTTTGCTATAAATCTTCTATTTCTTCCATATAGTTGACCATTGTCTAATTTTATTTTATATGATCTTGGTCTGACTTTATCTATGACTTTTCCTTTCTACCATTGTTTATTTATTTGCACTCTAATATGTTCATTATTTCTTAGCGTAGATTTTTTGCAAATTCTGTCTTTTCAGTAATTTATGTCTACTATTAGGAATATTTGCGATATTAGGTTTTAATAAATTATTTTTTATGGGAATTATGAATCGACAAACGTCTACGACATTAATAGTTGTACCAGTGATAATTGAATATATTTAATGGGTGTATTGCGATTTTGTAGTAAAGCTACATACATGTCTTTATTAGATGCTCTTGCTTTTTTAATATTTTCTTTACTGTTTGTATAGATCTTTCAACCATGCCATTTGATTGAGGATATCTTGGGCTACTAGTAATATGCTTTATTCCCCATCACTAATCATGAATGTTGATCACTAATCATACCGAGTGTGCCGAGCGTACCGAGTAGAGGTCGACAAGCTTATAATAAATCGCAAATAGATAAAAGTTGTAATAAACAAAAGGCGTACTGGGATCTTATAAACAAAGGTAGGCAAACAAGAACAAGAAGCGCAGAAGTAAATCTTGACGTTGAGCAAATAAATCACTTCTTTACAAATATCGGGAAAAACATACTAACTAAACTTAATCAGCCCCAGGGCATAGTAACAAGTGGTGATACCGAGCAAACGGTATCTACAACCAGTGTCCCTTCCTTTCATTTCAGAACTTGCAGCTACATTGAGATTAGAGATATAATAAAAAGCTTAAAAAATAAACCGGGCCTAGACGCTCATGATATGAATGCTGACTTGACAAAGTGTATCAAATATTGATACCTTTGACCGACCTAATAAATAGATCAATAACTGAGGGCATATTCCCGGACATACTGAAGGTGTCTAAAGTTATCCCCATACCCAAAAAGAAGTGCAATGACGACCCAGATAACCTTAGACCCATTGCCATTTTGCCAATTATCACAAATATTTATGAAACAGTCTTAAAAAGGCCAATTATGCTACACTTTGAAGAGAATGAGCTATTTCACTCGAGCCAGTTCGGCTTCAGGCCGGGAAAATCAACAACGAGCGCCCTTATCTATCTGATAAACAAGATTGTCGAAGGTGAGGAATGCCGGGAGATAGTGGGAACGCTGTTTTGCGACCTTGGTAAGGCGTTAGACTGTGTTCTTCCCGATTTGCTCCTGAAAAAACTACAACATTGCTATAAATTTGATAAAAATAGCCTCAATCTTATAAAATCTTATTTCACAAATCGTAAGCAATACGTTTCATGCAATGGGGAAAGATCTAGTCCCAGGGTAGTTGACTACGGGTGCCTCAGTGTTCGGTCCTGGGGCCGGTGCTGTTTTTAATTTGTCAGTGATATCAGCGTCGGCCCGGAGGCGGACCGGGTGCTCTTTGCGGATGACGCTTGTTCGATGAAAAGTTGGATAATGGCAGCTGACGCCATGGACGAAATATTCTTTGCATCACAAAGTTGACAAAATCTTGTGGTAAACACTTCGATCCGCTAGTTGGGAAGAGATCCAGCCGTGAAGTCAGGAAATCCTGTTGATCTGTTCTGGAAATCCTAGATTCATGATGTTTGGTTTCAGCTGCTGCACCAATTTCATCGCAAGTCTCGTTTGTTATATAAGGGTCGCATTCGGCGTATTGGTTTTCTTGGAGTCGTTTAATTTTGCTCATCCGTTCGGCGTCTTCCTTATGTTTCTGTAGTGCTACGTGATCGACATCTTCAACCGTTCCAATCCGTCTGGATCGCTGTAACTCGAGAAAACGAACGGCTTCATCGTGGACTTGGGCCGAATTTTGTGGTTATAATGTAAACTATAATGTAACCTCCCCTTAGTAAGGCATATGAGCGTTTGTTTTGATCGCGCGCGTCGTGGATGTTAAAATAGTTCAAGAACGTATTTCTTAACGGATTTTCAAAATTTAAACTAAAAAATGTATTGAAAAGGAGAATACAGTATGATTGGCATCAGACCCGTAAAAGAACTTTAGTCATTTCTTCGACGGCCTAGACTGTACAGCAATGCACTCGGCTTTCAAACGAGGGTAGGCGAGACCCTTTGACTCGCGCGCCACAGGCCGACACGGGAGCGAGAGCAGGCGAGGGACACGAGACAGTACACTCTCGCACTCGCCATGTCTCGGGGTGCCTCGGGGAGAGTGTACAGCCGCTATAACAATAAGTTATATTCAACCGCTTTTGACACATGAACTGACATATACAAAAACAAAAAATTGTTACCATATATACCTCTTGAATCGTTTGATACAGGCTTGTAAAATCAAGTAGCCCATTTTCTTTCGTTGTATTGTAAGCACCAATTAAAGAACATTAATCCACATAAAATGAAAACTATAATAACATTTTTCCGCTTAAATCGGGAAAATTGATCACCGTGCGACTGTCGACAACAAGACACTTGGTATGATTAACCCATTTGCTATCAACGATGAAGCATTTACCTGAATTTTTGTGCGTGTCATTTACGTTTAACACAATTACGTTCGCGTCCTTATTCGAGGTAGTATTTCATATCTGTGTCTATTAATCTACCTATACTAATTACGAACTTTCAAGTGTAGGGCGCGTTCAACGGAATCACCCATTTTCGCCGACATTCGCGATCGAGTAGCTGCAAAATTGGGCTTTTCGATATTACTTTTGACGCTCGAATTGAAAAAAGGACACAATCCCGCGCGGACTGCGCGATATTTTGTAAATTAAATGCGTCAATTTTGAAAAAAAAATCACGTTTTTGCACCTCTTCGGGTGAAGGCGAACCTCGAGAAAATGTCACGTGACGTCTAGAAATTCCGACAAGCGGATCGATGAACGTCAAAAATTTACATTTTTTATCCGTTCCTGCCTACCTTATAAAAGCCGCTCGCTCTCATGTCTTACGATAAGATCCCTCTAAATACCTTCGCAAAGAGTTTTGAGCAAAAAGCGGCCTTAAAAACAATTTTCGATCCAAAAAATCGATTTTTGTCGACCCGTGTTTTGCTGCTATTACCACCACAGACTAGACAGACAGCGCAGTAAACGTTATTTTCCATGACCCCCGATATCTCGTTTCTCTCTTCAACTATCGTCTATTTCACTCTAAAAGCATGAAACCGTGATATAGGGGCGCTTGGGGCACGTTGGCGCCATATTTGAAATAAATCTTTCGAATTAATAACTAGTGTAATTCTAATCGCGATGTAGCCAGGTGTTATGGGGTTTGTGACATGTCTGGCGCCGTGATGACCTACAAACCTGCGAAACATGGCCCTTACGAAAATAATTTGTGCATAATTGTGTCATTCTGACATATTCGTATATTTTGGCTAAAGTTAAGTTATGAAATTCCTTGCACTGCGAAGTGAAATGATTGTTGATTGACACTTTTGGCAAAATTTTGTTTTATTTTATTGGTTCGTTACAGTACTGCAATCAACCTGTTTTTGGGTAAACTTAATGTCACGTGTCTACATCGCAGCCAAAGTGTGGCCCTTATTTGTTAAAAAATGAGTGAGATTTTTGAATGTCGGGATGTTTTTTTTCGCCGAGCTTTGATTGCCATTCTTTACGTGTCTGAAATGGTAATTTATTAACTATTAAGTATGTGAAAATGTCATCCCACTTGTCTACCGGTCGTTTTATCGACGCTAATGATCGAGTTGCAGTAAATGTTTTTTTTTAATATAGATTTCAAATGATTGTTTATTATAGATGTTTCAAACTAAGAAGAGCACAGTTGTATATGCAACCAAATATACACAGGCAATTTATAAACCATACACTGGGTATGATTGGTTGCATATAAAACTGTGCTCTTCTTAGTTTGGAACAACTCTATTACTCTTTTGTTTTCATAACGGTCGCGTAATAACTGCATCACATTGCTATTATTGGTATCATTTATTTCCAAGTTCTTAATTACTTCGTATGGATCATGCTTCACAGCTCCTTCTAAATATTGCAGCTTTTCATTATTTACTAAAAAGTTTCAAAGAAGGTAGTTTGATTGAGGTGATAACACCAACATTATTTGTATTAACCTTTACATCATTATTAAGGCCGTTTTACATTACACAATTTTCTCGTGCAATGCGTTGAGCAAGAAAGTTAATCAGTAGAACGAGAAAGAAGTTGGTTCAATTTAATCATATGTGTATGCCACCACACAATTTTACTCACAATAAAGTTTTCTATGAGCATGCGTTTAACGCCCGGTGCGCATTATTCCAGTAGCATATCATAGCAATGGTTTTTGAAATGTATAATACAAAGTTAAGTAAAACAACGCTATACACTTTAGGAATGACGTAAACGAGTGCACCCTGACGTACAACCTTAGCCCGGGTACAATCAAAAACTTTTTTGTAGCAATTTTTTTACATCATCATTTAAGTAGTAAGAAATTTTATGGAAAACAGTAACAAAAACTGGGGTTGTCATTTAAGACAAATAAGGATAATGTCATCGCTTCAAAATTTAAATGTTAATATTGACCTGTCCGAGCCCTTTTGTTGAAAACATTAAATAACGCAATTATGAATTATGTATATCATTATGTCTTACTATCTATGATCATACACTACAGATTTCCCCCCTTTTTCTAGAAATCTCCCTAAGTAAAAGGAAATAAAATAGCGTAGGTTCGCAGTGATTCCTTATAACTTACTAGCCGCTTTCTGTTTCGTTTAGGTACATTTGTCAATGCATAGTCCGTTTATTTCGTGAGTCTTTCGCGAGTGGAAGTAGTAGCTTGTGATTCTTGTGATAAATTAAATTTCTGGGGTGTTGGTGTAATATAATTTTTACCAGTTATATCACTTTCATTACTTGCCATAACTTTATTAATTTTATTTATCATCCATTGCCATTTTTTTGCTAGTACAAGATTAAGTTGATTAATATGTCTTCTACATAGCTGCGCTGATTTTAACTTACATAAATAAATTCCTGAACCAGATTTACAAATTATGACAACTTCTACGTATTGTTTATGATTCACGCCGTTTCCGCGACCTGAAGAGTATTTCTGTACATTAATAAGAAAAGCTCGCTAATAATGTTGTGGGGCGATTGCCCCACAACATTGGGTTTAAATCCAGGCATCAGCAGAAGATCCCTGTCCTACCGCCTTTTGCAAGAGGCGTAAAACCGTGGGTGCCGGCAACCAGTTAAACACTGGTTCTGCTTGTCGTTATCAAACAGTCTGATAAAATAGGTGAGCACAAAGGGTCAAGACTGGCCTAGGTGCAGCGGAATAACCGCACCCAAAAGTACTACATACATAATGTTGAAAAACTAATATTTAAAGGATCATCAAATAAAGCATATTATTATAGTCGTTGCTCGGCTATTATACGAAGCAATAATAATAAGTTTTACGTTGTTATTTAAAAGACATTTTTGTCTTGCTGATTTGTAAAAGATGTACCGTTATCAGAAATAAGTGCATATGGTATACCAAACTAGTGTTGGGGAAAACGAACATTTTCTAAACCCGGCCCGGCCCGGTCCGACGCGGACTAAACTTGGTCCGGCCAGGCCCGCTCTAGCCCGGCAGAACACGCTCGGCCCGATTTATTAGATACTTAAGTCGAAGCTACGACTTACCACTGTTGTGAGTCTAGTTCGTCGTCAAATGATGACCATACCCCTACAGTTTTGCGATTTTGTTGCGCAGTGGCATTTTTTTACTTTCCGATTTGTCTCTAGAAGAAAAGTACTGTAATCGCCAGAAAAAAATCGAGGTTTTAACGGAAATATGCGTTTTGAGGTACCTTGAACCCATTCCAATGATTTCTGGAAAATGTATGTATGTAAATCCGTGAACACGATAGCGCCCAGACGGAATAACGGAGCGGGCTGAAATTTGGTATACATATTTAGAATTACCGGGGAGCGAACTGGATTATTTTGGGTGACAATCTGGCAACCGGAAGTGGTAAATGTTACATACGTTTTCTTAGGGATTCATCCGATTTTGACCAACCGTCTCATCCTGCAATGATTTTAAATATGTATACAAATTTACAGATCAATGGGATGAGCGGTTTCGGCGCTATAAGGATTTATATCGATTGGTTTGTCTCGTAATGGAGAACTGACGTCATCATACCGCGTTAGCCCACACGTTATTGTTTGAATATTGTCGCCCGGTCCGCGATTGAAGAATAAATAAACAAGAAGTAGAGAAATAAACCTCGTAGGAAAACACACGGATACGTGACAGTATGTTATAGTTATTTGTATCGAAAGGTACCTTGCACTTTAAGCGCTTTACGTGTTACTATTCCCTCGTAAGTGCTGTGTCATTCATTAATTACTTGCTTTTGCAAATAATTTGGATAATAACTTTATGTCTAACAAAAACGCAACATAAATCATACCCAATTTGAAACTTTCGAATATAATATAGATTCAAATCAAAATGGACTTATTTTGCTTGGCCATGTATAAAAATATTTAATAATAGATTTGTAATTTTTACCGCTAGTAACATTATCGGCATATACCATTATGACGTTTCCAACAACTGTTACATTTCCTAATTATATTACTTCTCATGTTTGGTTGTTCTTTGACTGGTACTTTCATATTTTTATGAATGCCATTTTATTGCTTACTAACAGCGAAAACCATGTTTTTTGTTGCTTTGGACAGAGTGATTGCAGCTTCTTTAGCAACTTCAACTTCTTAAGATTCTCTTCGTCTTTTTCTTCAACAACGGGGTCGAAGATTCTTCCGGGTTTCGTTCTAGAAATAAACCAGACACACATATTTACTCCTAGTACGTCAAATTGACACAAATATGAACATGAAAATTGGAATCAATTTCGCAGGAATTAAATATTGACGGAGAGGAAAATCTCGATTTACTGCGTACTGGAACGGAGAAAAAGACCTGTAATATCAGGATCCGAACTCGCGACCTTCTGCTTGCTGGGCAGGTTCTTCCACCAACTGATCTACATAACAGGGGTGTAATTCATTTCTTCCGTGAGGCATATAAGAATCTGGCTATGTAATGTCTTTGAAACAAATCACGATTAATAACCAACGTTAAATAAGGATTCCGATACTGCTTCTCTCGCTTTTTCGATTCGTTATTCCGCCTTTACGGCTCCGCCAGGCATTCTTCGCGACATGGCGTAGTTCATAATGTCTGTTGTTGTTTCCTCCTTCTTGTGGTAAATAGTGGTCTTTCCTCCCATTATCTCTGGATAGTTCATCGCCATTCTTTTCTACTGCTCCTACTACTTATTTGAGAGTTTCTCCTAGCTCTTGCATCTTCGGGATATTGTCCATTTCCTCAGATCGAAGGACAAATAACTTTCTCTTCGTTTCTACTGCTTTATTCCCTGCCTTTGTACATAGTTTACACTATGTCGGCCAGTTCTCTACTTCTTTCTTCAATTTAAGCATATTCTGATCAGGAACTGCCAAATCGTCCAATTATGGCTTTCTCGTCAGTAGTTGCATCGAGACGACCGTCCGGGCCGACCTGAAGCTATATTTCCCTTTTAGGGCGACCTCTTGACGTTCTCTGTACGTCATCTTGGTCTCGGGGCCCAATTTCCATCTCGTCATGTCGAAGGCAAATAACTGTGTCTTCATTTCCACTGTTTTATTCCCTGTCTTTGCACACAGTTTAGACTATGTCGACCATTTCTCCACTTTTTTCTTCAATTTAAGCATATTCTGGGCAAGATCTGCCAATTCGTTCAGTTATGCCTTTCTGGCTCTCCTTTTCTTCCTGCCGTTGGACCACTAAAATATCGTCGCCAGTAGCTGCATCGAGACGACCGCCCTTGCCGTCCTGAAGCCATCTTTTCCTTCTAGTATGAGCTCTTTGCGATCTCTGCACGCCATCTTGGCCTCGGGGCTTCTGATGATGCTTTAAAGTTTCATCAACTCACCCTTCATTTGGGCCAGCATGTTTGCGTTTCCAGAGCTATCTTCCCGGCTTCGCTATCCGAAGTTTCGTAAACACATCTTCAAAACTGTTGTTTTCTTTCTTCTCCTCTGTGTCGCCTCGCTGCATTCTTGTGCCCTCCATGGGTTTATTCTGCTTATTGGGAGTGTCTTCCGTATTAATGACGCCCCGGTCCTAATTTTCGTCCGGTGTGAGACCACTTTCCATTGTGGGTGCTGGAGGAATTTGCCTTCATTAGGGGTGCGAGACGGGCTTCGTTTCCGTTCATGGTGAAGTTGCGAATCTGGGGCATAAAAGATTCGTGTTTTCATTTTGTGGAAGACGCTATTTTGTAGAAAGCGACCAAGTCCTATCGCACCTATATTAAAATTTCTTTCTATTTCATACGTATGTTAATGACTCCTCTCTCTTAGATATACACTTAATATTATAATTCGGTTAGATGCGCGAGGAGTACGTACCTGTTTGCTTAGTTTTTAATAAAGTTTTAGAATTTTTATTTTAAAAAATTCAATTCTATATAGTTGCGAATGTTTGACATAAAATTACGCCATTACATCGTAACTATTGGAAGAATAGAGGTTTTGGTTACTTGCACGATCAATAATGTGTACAATGAAAACGACTCTCATAAAAGGAATTAGGTATTCTAAATCATGCAAATCATTTCTGTTCCAGACATATACTTTTTCCTGCCAGCATTATCCGATATTGTTGTGTTAATGACACTTATAGTGATAATTCAGGAGGTTGTTTGTCGTGAAGGAGAAACGTAAAAATAAGCCATAAAATTTAATTTCAGGAATTTTCCTCTACTTTCCTTCCTTTAGCTTTGTATTGGATCGTTTTTACCGTTAAATATCTTTCTTGAATGTTATATGAAGTATGAAGCGGAGCGTGTGTTTAGCATACCTATCTATGCGGGTCATTTTTTCTTTCCGACTAGTGTCCTAGAAGTATTTTTGTGTTCCAGAAAATAACTTTGTGTATGTGTGTGTATATCCGTGAACACTATAGCGGGTAAATAGTAAATCAAAGAGATGAGCAGTTTATGAGCTATAAGTGTTTATAAAAGCAATTTGAGAAAGTCTACAGCCTTCGTCGCTATGCTTGCGATTTGGCAGATTTTGATAAATTATGTCACTGGCCACTGACATAACGTGGCATGATTCTATGACAGATATTAGTTTAGGGTCTAATAGCTGTGTGTTTACTAAATTGAATAATAGTAAACGTGTTTAGGTACTACTGTTAAGAGGAATCAATACCCATTGGACTTTAGTTTCGCTACGGGGTCGGGTGGCCGTGGGAAACACGCAAAGGCGGTGCTTCTCGTTGCGCGTACATTCGGAGCGAAACGCAACTATTTTCTCCTCTTGCCCAGTTCCGCGGACCGTAGGACAGTTGTCGCGACAATTCGGCGCCTAGTCCACAACAGATAAAATAGACTCCACGTCTTTACTCTAAATCAGGGGTCGGCAGCCTGCGGCCCTTTGCAACTTTTTGCGCGGCCCGCCAAAGCACGAATATAATTTGACGTTCTTTGGTCAAATTAAAAGTGGAAACGCCCGATCTTGCCCTTGCCGTCCTGAAGCCATCTTTTTCTTCTAGGATGAGCTCTTTGCGATCTCTGCACGCCATCTTAGCCTCGGGGCTTCTGGTGATGCTTTAAAGTTTCATTAACTCACCCTTGTTTTCTTTCTTCTCCTGTGTCGCCTCGCTGCCTTCTTGTGCCCTCCATGGGTTTATTCTGCTTATTGGGAGTGTCTTCTGTATTAATGACGCCCCGGTCCTAATTTTCGTCCGATGTGAGACCACTTTCCATTGTGGGTGCTGGAGGAATTTTGATTAATGAATACCTGCCGAGATGTCACGAAAATTTCGTAAAAATCGGGATTTTTGAGAGTCTGTATCACGTTAGACCTATTGTTCAATTTTAACAAAATAAACGCCATTCGATTCCCTATTCTTTTTACTGTCAACGCCCGGTCGCAAATTTTAACGACTGACATAGTACAGGTGCGCGACCGTCACCGTGCTGCGAGAGAGCCTGTGTTTGACTTCCAGCCCCCCCTCTTATGGGGACTTACGTGTATCGAAAAACACTAATTACTCAACTGTCTTAAGAGATACCTCAATGAAACTAACACTGTTCGAAAGAACGTTCTTTGGCAAAATTAAAAGTGGAAACGCCCGATCTCAAATATGTAAATTAGTATATGTAATTAATAAATACCTTCTGAGATGTCACAAAAATTTCGTTAAAATCGAGATTTTTTAAGGGTCTGTATCTCGGTGATCCATCGTTCAATTTTAACAAAATAAACACCATTCGATTCCCCTTTCTTTTTACTGTTGATATCTGGAAATGCCCGGTCGCAAATTTCAATGACTGACGTACAGGTGAGCGACCGTCGCCGTGCTGCGACAGAGCAGCACGGCGACGCGACGCCGACGGTCTCTCAGAGTTTGACTTCCAGCCCCCCTCTTATGGGAACTTATGTGTATTGAAAAATACTAATTACTCCACTATCTTAAGAGATACCGCAATTAACCCTTAAATGCATGACTTTTGTAAAATCGAGGTAAAAAATATTGAAACGTGATTTCAATATACATTTTATTGTTATAATATCATTTCATTGAGAAAAGTGCATATTTCACATTCATACTAAAAATATCTACTCAGTATGGTATATCTTAAAACAGTTGTTCTTCTTATTACAACACAAAAAAACTCCACATTTCTCACATTTTGTTTGTGAAACACCACTACAATTGGGTAGCTTGCACCTATTTCTTTTGTCGACCCATATAATCCAGTGACCGATTTGATCCAACCGAACGTCTTGAGGTGGTGCATGATGTGTTGGGCCACGTTTCCGCTTGTTTTGTAACAGCACTTCCACAGATTGTTCACTGGGCCGACCTCGCTTTTGCTGAGTGCAAAATCCAATGTTCAGTAAACAAATAGCCACGTCTTTCCTGAATTCAAAAAATGTTATTTTGTACTTATCTGAACTCATTGCCTCCATAATTCTTTTATATAACAACCAACTATTAGCCAGTGTCATATCCAGCATATGGTAAAATATTCTCATATACCACTTTTTGCTCTTCAGGAGAATTTTATTCCTGGCCATATTTGCATCTAGAAGGTCAACACCGCCCATATGTTGATTATATTCCTTTATGATAGAAGAACACATTATTTCCACAGTTGCTTTTTTTTATTTATCGTATCTCTTGATGGTTGTTTCTGGCTGTTGGCCGCAGAATGTCGACAAAAGACTGACTAACTTGTTATCTTTCCAAATCACAGAACTTATATCTATATTATCTACAGTATCAACAAGTTCACAGGACTTTCCACGTTCCTCTTTCTTCATATCCTTATCGGTTGGCAGCTTACAGTTTGGAATCCGATTACGGCGGACAGTTCCGAGACTGTAAATGCCTTCATGGGCCAGATATGTCAGTAGTTTGAGTGTTGTGTAGTAGTTGTCGAAGTATACGCGATAGTTGCGATAGTTCTTATTTCTGGGTATCATGCGGCAAAGTCTCATAACTACATTACCGCTAGCTCCTAAATCTGGCTCGTTTGCCCCTCTCGCCGATTCTTTGTTTTCTTGTCCTGAATAGATCTCAAATTTATAAGCAAAACCATCCATGCCACATAAAACAAACAATTTGAAGCCCCATTTATGAGGCTTCATAGGTAGGTATTGTTTCATGTAGTGCCTCACTTTAGTAGAACAAAGTTGTTCATCTACTGCTAGCTTTTCGTCAAGTGGGATTTTAGAAAATTCTTTATTCAGGTGGTTAATCACTAGACGAAGTTTATGAAGTCTATCATGATTTGGTGAATCTCTGGGCAGATGTTTTTTATTGTCATTGAAATGGATATTAGCTCTGATTTTTTCAAATCTATTGAGGGACATTCTCTGACTGATTCTGTCGACACCAACATCTGGAGACCAATACAACCGTATATTAGGTAGACGTAACAAAGAGGAATAAATAACGGTGCCAATATATATATATTCAGTTCTTGGATGGTCAAATTGAGAGGCTTATTGATGTCATGTTGTGTAGCATACAAATTTGATTCGACCACAATATTTTCAAGAAATGCTTTTTTGAAAAAATGCAGAAAGCACTGGTATGGTGTCTCTATTTTCAATAGATCGTCTGGAAGTTGAGTAGAACCATGAAATTTCAACTGATCTTCATTGAGATTCAAATGTGTCTTTCTCCATTTTATAGTTGGTCCATTCTGTTTCACATTATTCCGTGGGATTGTAAAATTTTCGTTAGGAACGTTTTCAGGCTCAACCTCTTCTGTTGAAACATCCAAATCATTTGCTTCGTCATTGTCAGGTAAATATTCGGGATCGTCTAATGAGTCTGTATCAGAGAAAGGATCTTCATCACTGCTCAATTCGCTCATATGATCTGCGAAATATTGCAGTTCTGCATCAGTCAGAATTCGTTTAGACATAGTTATTCTGAAAATGAGTACCTCATTTACTATTAGCACTGCATCATGTTGTAGATAAGCAACATATGAAAAGTGCCACCATTACATGATGTTGCAGAATTACAACATACATGAAAATGAAAATCACTGCTTCAAGAAATAATACATAACGTTTTTTATATACTAGATATATTGTACTTACCCAAATGCCTAGAACGGCATTTATTTCAACAAAGTCAACTACTATATTTTGATGATAGTAAACATTATAAACACTACTTCCAAATCTGGAGTTTGGAAGCCGCACATTGACACATACAGCATGCGTACTCTAACTATACGATAAGTAGTGGGGGTAAGCTTGACGTGCTCGCAGTCGGTACATTGTAGCAGTATGGATACAACATGAATTAGTGACTTTAAAAATGACAATTGAGATATATCGTGGATTGAAATATATGTTGCAATACTGCAACTGGCCGAATCGTTCTTTGGCCGAATTAAAAGTGGAAATGCCCGGTCTCAAATCTGTAAATTAGTATATGTAACTAGTGTAGATAGACCGCATAGGCGCACGCACCGCCTAGGCCCATAGACCGCCTAGGCCCATAGAACTCCTAGGCCCATAGAACGCATAGGCCCATAGAACGCCTAGGCGCACGCACCGCTTAGTGGGTGCGCTGAGGAAAGAGCAAAAAAATAAATAAAGTGTTCGGAATACGATAAAAATATTTTGTAGGTAATAAAGAAATACCCGGTATTCGGTCTATTCCAAACACCTGTATATGAGTAAAGAGACAGCTTGTATATATAAAATATTCTGGAGAAATAGCAAAAAAAAATAAATAAAATGTTCGGAAAAAAACAGCCTTTATACGATACCAGGTTTGCCCTGGTATGGTATGGTGGGGCCCTATCGCGTTAAGCACATTCCGCGGCTGCCATACGCACCTGGTTACCGACAGCGAACGCCAGAAATGTGCACTTTAAAATATATTTGGAGGTCGATAAAGGCCCCATTTTGGGGCCCAAACCAAATTTTTACATTTGAAGACGCTCTCCAGAGGTTAATCTATAGCGGCAGCTCACACGATTTACGTGTGAACACGCGTTTAAAAGTCGCGCTGAAAGTTGCATTTTAACGTAACTTTGGAGGCCGATGGCGGCCCCATCATGGGGCCTAACCGATTTTTTTCAACGCGAGCACGCTCCCCGGAGCCAAGCTATCGTCAGCTGGCAATTTAAGTGTCCTATGCGCATTTTTAAATGCCCCGCGTGCGTTTAAAAGTAACTCTTGTGCGATATATCGCGTCACAAGCCTTCACGGTACGGCTCGAAACTCCGCAAGTATGCGCTTTGGGGCCCCCTTCTCGACGGAATTTGGTCGAGCAAGCCCCAGTCTACCGAACGGTGATATTTGTAGGTCTCCACGGTCGATTTTGGATTCGCGAGGATTTTTTGAAAATAGCACTTTTTTAAGAAATCGCAAAAACGACGCTTTTGTAGGGGTACTCACTTTGATTGGGGTCTCTGAAAATATATACTTTGGGGCCGCGTTTTCGCTTGATTTTCACTGGCGATGGTCCAAACTGACTCGCCGTCGTGTCGCGCGCCATCGTCAGATGTGGGTGGGCCGGGCACGGGCGTTTTAAAATCGCGTTCGCGCGCAGAATGTGGTCGCGCAAGGCTCAAGTCTGCGGGTCGGGGCTCCGCAGATATGTGTTTTGGGGCGCCGTTTTCGGTTGATTGAGACAGAAGAAGGTTCAACCTATCGATGGGTGGTATAATTTGTCGTCTGCGACCAATTTTCGTCTCCCGAACGACGACCAAAAAAGGCAATTTTTTTGATAGATCTAAAAAATAATCATTGATCGCTGAGCACGACTGGGCCTTTTGGATGGAGTCTCTGCAAATTGGCTTTTTGGGACCCCGTTTTCGATCGAAAAATACTGAGGAAGGTCTAAACTTACGACCCGTCGTATAATTCACCCTCCGCAGGCCCTTTTCGGCCCAACAGGAACGTGCCAAAAGCACCCATTTTTGACAGATGGAAATTTCATCTTCGCCGTCACAGGTCGATCGGCCCGGTGCATTCGGAAAATCGCTTTTTTCACACCTTTTCCGCGAATATAAATTAAGCAGAAATTCATCGGACGTACATACCTACAACTTCACTTTGTCGGCCCGTTTTCTTTTTTAGCCGAGAGAGCCTAAATATGTAGCTCGGAGCGATCTGTTGACGTTTCCGGTATGATCAACATTTTAGGTTATCTGTTACGTATTACTGTTGTTACGAATGTCCGGCAGGGGGCGTTTCTGGTTTGACGTTACGGTGGTAATAGCAGCGAAACACGGGTCGACAAAAGTCGATTTTTTGGATCGAAAATTGTTTTTAAGGCAGTTTTTTTTCGCTCAACGCTTTTTCCGAAGGGTATCTAGAGGGATCTTATCGAAAGGCATGAGAGATAAAAATGCAAATTTTTGACGTTTATCGATCCGCTTGTCGGAATTTCTAGACGTCACGTGACATTTTCTCGAGGTTCGCCTTCACCAGAAGAGGTGCAAAAGCGTGATTTTTTTTCAAAATTGACGCATTTAATTTACAAAATATCGCGCAGTCTACGCGGAATTGTGTCCTTTTTTCAATTCGAGCGTCAAAAGTAATATCGAAAAGCCCAATTTTGCAGCTACTCGATCGCAAATGTCGGCGAAAATGGGCGATTCCGCTGAACGCGCCTCACACTTGAAAGTTCGTAATTAGTATAGGTAGATTAATAAATACCTTCTGAGATGTCACAAAAATGTCATAAAAATCGAGATTTTTGAGAGTCTGTATCTCGTTGACCCATGGTTCAATTTTAATAAAATAAACCCCATTGGGTTCCCTCATGCCTCTACTATTAATGTCTGGATATGCGCGGTCACAAATTTGAAGGGCTGAGGTGTTGCGTTACATGTAGCGTAAATACCTCTTGATTTCTTCTGCCTTTCCAATTTTATATCGGCAAACTTTACTCAGCTGTAAAACCTCGGTCCATCAAACTTGCGATCGGGCATTTTCACATTTTTGTTGTACAGCGAGAAAAAAGAACGAATAGTGGTAGTTTTGTTAAGATTGAAGTAAACGTTAACGAGATACAGTTTCTCAAATTCGCCTCATAAGTAATTCATTATTTATGAATGCTAATTACACATTTGAGACCGGGCATTTCCAGTTTTAATGTGGCCAAAGAACGTTCTTTCGAACAGTGTCAGTTTCATTGCGGTGTCTCTTAAGACAGTGGAGTAATTAATGTTTTTCCATACACGTAAGTTCCCATAAGAGGGGGGCTGGAAGTCAAACACAGGCTCTCTCGCAGCACGGCGACGGTCGCGCACCTCTACTACGTCAGTCGTTGAAATTTGCGACCGGGCATTTCCAGATATCAACAGTAAAAGGAATGGGGAATCAAATGGCGTTTATTTTGTTAAAATTGAACAATAGGTCTACGAGATACAGACTCTTAAAAACGCCGATTTTTACGAAATTTTCGTGATATCTCGGCAGGTATTCAGTAATTACATATACTAATTTACATATTTGAGACCGGGCATTTCCACTTTTAATTTGGCCAAAGAACGTTCGTTCGAACAGTGTCAGTATCATTGCGGTATCGCTCTAGACAGTTGAGTAATTAGTGTTTTTCGATACACGTAAGTTCCCATAAGAGGGGGGCTGGGGGCTAACTTCACATTGGTCCAAAATGTGGCCAGTGACAAAAATGCGCGCTAACAGAAGCATAGTGGGAGACCTAGTTTACTGCGCAAGTTTCCCACTCCCCAGCGAAAACGACGCGACTGCTCGCTTAGCAAGTGTAGCTTTTCATTTGGCCGGTTTGGTACTGTATGTTCAATTCATATGTGCATTTTGCACATAAACACGTTCATATTGACAACCGTATGAGGTTTCACTACAATAGGTAAGGAGAAATACATGTTATTTTTAATTTATTGGTAAAATAATTCATATTTTATCGTACGAAAGATGAATAAAATACCAAAGAAAAGAAAAATTCATGAGGCAACCCGCAAATTTAATGAAAAGTGGACTTTTGATTATTTCTTTATTAATAATGCCAATAAATCACTATGCATAATTTGGAAATAATCTACTTATAAGCGTATTCAAAGAATTTAATTTGCGTCCCCACTACGACACGAAACACAAAAGTGAATTTGATAAAATTGATTCTCAATTCAGACAAAATAAAATTGATTCTTTATAAAAATCATTAGAAGCACAACAAAATATTTTTAAAAATGTAAGGAACAAAGTTTAGTATTGGTCAAAACGTCTTTACATATTTTGAAATTAATTGCTGAACATAACAAACCATTTACGGATGGAGAGTCCGTGCCACTGGACCAGCTTAACTCTGCAAAAGACTCGGAAATGTGGCCTATAGGGGCATGCGTTCACCGTTTTTTCTGGAGGACTCCAAATCGAACCAGGACATCCTAAAGATTTTTCACATTAATATTCAATGTATTACAAATAAACTTAATGAGCTTGCACTTTTTACTGGAAAATGTAATGTAGACTTTATTTGTATCAATGAACACTGGTTGCGATCTGAAGAACTGTTAACTGCTGTTCTTCCTTATTATACACTCGCAAATTTCTTTTGTAGATCTGAGAGAAGGCACGGTGGCGTATGTATCTTTGCTAGGATTGGACTTTGAAAAACTGAACTTGGAAGATCTCTCGGTGGAGTTGGATATTGAGGTGACGGGCGTAAGGCATGGGGGAGTCATAATCGTTTCCATTTATAGGTCTCCAAATGGCAATTTTGAAATATTTCTTAATAAATTAACATATCTACTAAACCGATACCATCACAGTAGCACTAAAATTATCATTTGTGGAGATTTTAATGTTCACTTTAACACTCACGATGCAAACGCGATACTTTTAAACAACACTTTTAAGGCTTATGGAATGAACCCAATAAATAAACAAAATACACGAAAAAATGCTTGTTTGGACAATATTTTTGTGACGGATTCTCTCTTACTTCATGGCATTCATAATGACGATTCATTATCATCAGACCATTCTGGTTTGATGGCTGAGTTTCAATGTCTACAGCAAAAAGCATCTGGCGAAAAGATCTCTTGCCGACCATTGACTGACTATGGCCTATTTTTGCTGTATAACGCTCTTGAAGCTGCAAATTGGTCATTCACCCTTGATAAGTCGATGAATATTGACTTAAAAACTGCAAAATTTATAAAAACAATAACTGATGTTATGGATACATGTTTTCCTCTAAAAACAAAGATAATACATAAAAATAAACCACTGGTAAATTGGTTCAATGATGAATTGTATGCAATCAGAGAACAAATGCGTACAATGAACATTCTCAATAATAAATATCCAGGTCTCTTTTCACCAAATTATTTAAGGTGCTTTAGAGGTATGTACAGATCTAAACTGGCCGAGGCAAAAAGATCAGCTTATGATAGTTACATCAGTCGCGGCGGAAATAAGTCAGCTTCATTGTGGAAGATTATCAGGCATAACTCCCAGAAAACAAAGCCTATCATTGAAACTGTGCCAACAGCTGAGGAATTTAATAACTTTTTTGTGCATATTCCCCAGGACATAATGAAAAATTTAAATAAATGTGATATTAATCCAAGGCATTACTTGAATACAACAGCAACTGATCATTTCGAATTTAACACCGTTTCGTTTAATGTCATGCGAGATGCAATAGTCGAACTAAAAAACTGGGCATGCAAGGACTACCACGGTATCAATGTAAAAGTAATAAAAACATTAAAGAACATCCTTGTTTATTCTCTTACTAATATTTTCAACGATTGCATAGAACAAAGTTACTTCCCTAAAAGTCTTAAAATATCAACAGTGGTTCCAATACACAAAAAAGGCAACACACATGACTGTAACAACTATAGGCCCATATCTTTGACCCCTGTCATTTTAAAGTATTTGAGAAAATTTTGAAGAAACAAATTTATCTACATTTTGAAAAAAATGGCATGTTTACTGAATCGCAGTACGGTTTCAAACAAGGCAAATCGACTACTATGGCTATAGATGCACTTATTACTGAAATCTTAAACAACTTTGAGCGGGATCATCACTCGGTTGCCACATTCTATGACCTCACGAAGGCCTTCGATTGCGTCGCACATGAAATTATGTTAGAAAAGCTCAGCAAATATGGATTTTCCATATCAAGCATTCAGTTGTTGAGATCGTATTTAAGCGATCGATACCAACACGTTAAGTTCGATGGCAAAATTTCATCAAATAGATTGTGCAAATATGGTGTCCCCCAGGGCTCAGTTTTGGGTCCGCTATTGTTTCTAATATTTATTAACGATATTATTAATGCAATTACAAAGGCAACTACCAATGCAACTATTAAGGCAACTACTAATGCAACTACCAATACAACTACTAATGCAACTACTAATGCAACTACTAACGCAACCACTACTGTAACTACTAATGCAACTACTAATGCAACTACTAATGCAACTACTAATGCAACTACCAATGCAACTACTAATGCAACTACCTCCCCCAAGATAGTTCTCTTTGTAGACGACACCACTATGATTGAGGATGGTGAAAACTATGATCAGCTATGCAACTCAGTCGACCTGTCCGACATAAAGATCAAAGAATAGTTTTTGTCTAATAAGTTACGAGTTAACCCGGAAAAGTGTACATCATTGCTATTTACATTGCGACAAGATCCGTTAATTAGTAAAGAGGTTGAAACAGTAAAGTTTTTGGGTGTCATTCTTGACTCTGGGATGAGATGGGAAGATCACATCGATTGTGTAACAAAAAGGCTGTCTAGAGTAGTATATTTTTTGAGAGTACTAAGAGAATCGTTGTCACTTAAATATCTCAGGATTGCTTACTTCTCTTTCTTTCACTCGGTCATGACATATGCATTGTTTAATTGGGGTCATTCATGCCACAGTGGTGATATTTTTGCGGTTCAGCGTCGATGTTTAAGAGTGTTGTGCAGCGCAGGGTATGAGGATGATTGCCGGCACCTCTTCCGTGAGCCATGTGAAGTTAGCCCCCCCACCTTCCCCAAAATTCTTCAAAAAAGTACCATCGTTTGCGCCTTTTTGCCTATTATTGCCTTTTAATGGTTTTGATTGCCCCCTCATAGTTTTCGAGAAAATCGAAATTTTTATCTGGGGGGGGGCTAACTTCACACTGAGCGCCACCTAGAATTTCAACTTTTCGAAATTGTAAGACTGTCAATTGATGGCATTTTGTTTGCCTATATTTGTCCTATCAGTAGTTTTTCGATATTTACTATAATAACTAAGTTATAGAAAATATTCGAAAATTTGTATGTGAAGTTGGCCCCCCCACCTTCGCAAAAAATCTTCAAAAAATACCATCGTTTGCCTCCTTTTTGCCTATCATTGCCTTTTAATGGTTTCGATTACCTCCTCATAGTTTTGGAGAAAATCAAAATTTTTGTCTGGGGGGGCTAACTTCACACTAAACGCCACCTAGAAATCGCTAACCTTTTGAAATTTGAAATGTGTCAATCGATGGGATTTTGTTTGCCTATTTTTGCCCTATCAGTAGTTTTTTGATATTTTCTATAATAACTAAATTATAAATAATATTCGAAAATTGGCGTGTGAAGTTGGCCCCCCACCTTCGCAAAAATTCTTCAAAAACATATCATCGTTTGCCCACTATTTGCCTATTATTGCCTTTCAATTGTTTTGATCGCCTCCTCATAGTTTCCGAGAAAATCGAAATTTGTGTTTGGGGCGGCTAACTGAACACTGAACGCCACACAAAATTGTAGCTTTTCGAAATTTTAAGGCTGCCAAGCGGTGGCATTTTGTTTGTCCATTTTTGTCTTATAATGAGTTTTTTTATATTTGATGTAGTGAACAAATTATACACAATATTTGAAATTTTCTGGAGGGTGACCTCAAATTATTAATTAGCACAATACAACAAATAACAAATGAGCTATCCATTATTGTGTTATAAGTTAATTAATCGCACAAATTTTGAAGAATGTTGGTTTGAATCTAGGAAATAAAAAAATCTGGTGTAATGAGTCGAACTCTTCGAATGCTGATTGTGTAAACAAAATCCTGTGATGGCATATAAAGATGTGCCTTTTTCCGTACACATTGTTCTAGAAATTATTTCTTTTGAAATGTTTTTTGCGAATGTATTAGAAATTCAAAGTGGGTGAAGTGTAAGGTTGTGTTCTTCAGTTCTTTCTTGACAAAGACGATTATATCTATCTCTACGATATCAGTGACACCACCACGTCTGTGTTTACGTTAAAGCTATTTCTTCAAGTGGTTACCCAGGTCTAAATTGGTCGCAGGTCAGAAATTAGTTTTAGGACACATTAATAATGTGGTATTCATATGGAATACGTGTTGATTGTATTTGTCTCCAATAACCATATTATACACATCTAGTTCGACGTGTTTGTGCTGATTATTGCCCGAATGTCTTAGACACCAGACATACGTAAAGAAAACCTAGTTATTGTGGAAATATATCTCTATTTATAAATTAATACAGTTTATACAAGGAACATACACTAATATACACACCTTTATCAAAATTAGTATTACAGACAATTAAGCGGCTAGTTGCTAATTAAAGACAAACGCCATCAAAATGTCGAGTATTATAGAAAATTTAAACAAATACATAAGAAGCCGATTAAGGAAAATCATTTCAAATCACTAGCCGCTACAAAACTGTTCTCAAATGGTGAAGATTTAAAAAAGAAACGAAAACAAAATTTGTGTCATACAGGGCTGTGATTTCAAAATAAGCGGAATTATTAATTCTAATTAACATTCCCAAATAAAATTTTCCGATAATAGTAATATTCCAGACACTTTACTTTTATGCTCGTTTCGCATTTTTTAAAACACCCGGGTCATGGTGCGATATTTTTCAGATCTTTTGGTCGTATTATTGATTTAAGACCTGCCGCCAACTATCAATGTGGAATTATTGTTACTGCTCTTTTTTTATTTAACAAAATGGCCGGCAATTCAAATTATGACATTACATTTACGCCATGTAGTACGGACTTTCCTGAACACATTGTATACAAGGTGCGTTAAGACGAGTTAAGTTGTCGTGGTCAATTTTACATGTTTACCAAAAAAAAACGAAAAAAATTTTTAGGTATATCAAAGTTTATATAAATACGTGTTTTTGTTTTGTTTATTTCTTATTAAAATGTAAGGTAATAAGTATTAAGATATTATCATACTAAAACCAATTGCTGGCTCACTACATCAAATATAAAAAAAACTCATTATAAGAAAAAAATGACATCGGTTATAACAAATTAATGCTTATACATTCTTCATTCAGACACGTGTTATGTATATAACTTCCAGTGCAAGAAGATGGGTGATGTTATGTGGTCGAGATCAAGTATAGGACATTTTGACCTGCTTATGTTTCCCATCTACCTGAAAATTAGATTAGAGCTTGACGCTCTACCTACGATTTTTCCGAGTCTTGAAGGGTCATTTTCAGGGAATACTTTATTAAATTGTATAAAACTATAAATTTTGTACATGCGTGTTCATCGTATACATATATTTATACATGTATCTTTTGTACATGTATTTTTTGCATCTTTATTCACGTAAGCGATTACTTTTCACATTAAAATTTCGCAATTTTAATTTGAAAAACCAATGAGCAAGAAGGCAAATTATTAATTGGAAAACGATTAAATTGTAAATAGTACGATAGCCTTTGTTTTATTATAATTTTCTCCTGTAATCCTTTTTTAACTGCATTAGCCGATGTAGAAGAAGCTGAAATATTAAATCAGCAACCACCCAGGCGCTATCAACATCGCCTAGGTGGCCTGCCTTCTAAAATGCAGTCTCCCATAAGATCTTTTAACACTAATGCAGTATTTTTGAAAAAATATGAATTCATTGATTAATAATAATAATAATAATAATAAAGCATCTTTATTAATAGGTTGCAGTTATCATACAGCAAGCTACACATAGTGTCACAAAAAATATGCATTTAAAAATAAACAGATTAATAGAAATCATTTATATGATAAGGCTCCAGCGTACACAAATAAGAGAACAATTGTGTACGTATTGCTCTTGGACACAGAAATCATATTCCTAGAATGCCAGTACCATATAACAAAAGTGCCCACTTTACGACATCGCGCAGGTGAGGTGTGAAGCATGCGCGCTACGTGAAAGCATTGGCGGCACTTTCAACGTTTATTATTCTAGACTACTTATCAAATATTTATTAGTAAGTAAATATCTATGGTAGATATACATCGTTTTACACTGAGTATGAGGCTCCAACCAAGGCTGTGGACGTTTATACACAGGTTTCTTTCACTACACATATTGTAATTCAAATTATATGACTACCAAGTTGATTTTGTTCGTTAAAAAAATAAACTATGTTAACCTGACATTTGATTAATAACAGTTTTGTCTTTTTCTAAGTTACAGTTAAATAAAATTTGATCTTTATGATCTTTTCCTGTTCTGCATAGTAAGAAAAAGTTGACAACAGTATATGTGACCCGCTCTATACGAGTCTTAGATAAAAGGTCTTATTTGACAAGCACATTATGGCTATAAATCACTTGCATGTGTATACACTTGCCTATCCTTTGCTCTTCATGCTTGCGATTTATATTCCTTATGTGCTTGCCAAATAATATACTATAAAATTGCTGGGGTGATATAAATATAAAATATAAAGTCATAGTATTCTTAACATTACTTTATTGGTTACAAAACAGTACCAATCGGAAATATTTTTTTCTTACTAAATCGCCCCTTTCGGATTCTGTTTGCTTTTTTGCGATATTAAAAAATCTAATTTTAGTATAGCACAATACAATTGTTTTTATGATAATCATAATATGGTTTTCCTGTTCAAAAGAACAATCTATCACGTGGTCCTCTAGGTCGAGAAAATATTTCCTCTCCATAAATATATTTCGTGATACAGTCAACACAAAATAATCAAAGAAATTTTTTTCGCTTGGAATTTTATTGTTGTTAATATTTATTATCTGCCTGATAGCGGATTCCACCTTCCTTAATATTTGCATTACATCATATGATGGCCTTATTAATCCTCCTCTGTTTTTCCTTGTAAACAAAAGGAGGTATGAATCATCAAGATGAGATGTAGAAATCTGTTCAAGTGCAAAAACGCATGTTGGACATTTTAGACGTTTTTTTGCCATTTTTATTATAAATCCAGATATGTATGCCACAACATTTTCAGTTACAACTGACAGCTCCGGCAATATTGGAATGAAGTCATCGTCCTTCTCATTATTCATTTGTACGTTATATTTTCGAATAATTGATATATCATCAATGCCGATGCCACAAGCATTTTCTTTGCCAGTTGTAACATAAAGAATGCTGGTATTATCCTGACTCAGAGAATTCCCATTGCTTGTTCTAATTTGATGATGTACTAGTAATCTACGGTAAGTATTGTAGAACTGATAAGCTGTAGGATTGTTGTTCCATCCATTTCGAGATCTGTAATTTAATGATACCACTCAGAATAATGTATTTGTGATACAATTTTGGAAAAGAAACCTTAAGTCAATAAATTTAATGCTGTTTCTGAAACATGACGTAATGTATATTCACATTAAATGAGATACGCTATTACATCACTTGTTGCACAACATAATGTTGCTTTTCCTAGATGGCATCATAATTATTTACAATACAGAATTTATAATATGCTAGCAATGTACATAAAGTACAATTGTAATTACCTTACGCTGCAGAAGAATAGCTCTAAATGGTCTTGGCTAAGCTTATAAGTTAATAGATATTGAAGAGGAGACTTTTCTGCTGCCACATATTTCTCATATATCCCTATTACCGACTTGATAGATATGATAAATCCAACAAATGCTGTTTTTTTTTCTTGAGAACACCATGCTGATTCCATCTTTATTTCTGCAATTTTTTAAGAAATCCATTGCTTCAGTAAGAATTGGTTTCCAAAAGGTACTATTTTCTTTTTTTAGAGGACATTTACAGCCTCTTCCAAATGGACTTCTTGAATTTAAGAAGTCAAACATTTTGTCAATTAATCGAATGAATTGTATGGTAGGTGCTGCATCTTTAAAATCTGGATGCTTTATGTCACTCCTCAAAAATTCCAAAGCATCAGCCACACTAGTGCTTAAAGTTTGTGCTGCAAGATTAACCTAAACAATAACAAATTGTAATACCTAGAAGCTGGATACTTTTCTAGCTTACCTTCATCTTTTGTTTGGTCCATTCTATGTGTGCCTTTTTCAATTTGGTTCCTAAACGAAGGTCTTCCTTATTTTGAATTTCATTTAATTTGACAATATAATTAAAATCCAAAATATTATTATTTGGATCTCGTAGGATCAATTCACTACCCCAAGCATTTCGCACAAGTTTGAGCATGTGGCACGGATCAAATATTATAAACACCTGTGTTCCGTCGGCTGGATGAGGAAAATAGGGTATGATATTGTCCATATTGCTCAATTCTGCTCCAAGCTTCTTCGCCATGGTGAAGTGAGCACTTGGTCCATCGCAAGTTACAGATGTAATAGCAATATCGAGTTCGTGTAATTTTATTAGCGCTTCCTTCACTATATTGGCCTTTTCTTCACCAGTTAACGAGTGGATCAGAAAGTAACCAATTGGTATTTTCCACTGTGAATTTAATGCTACTACCATAAGCACCAGCGCTTCCGTAGCACATGACAGATCATCATCATCTAACCCACTGCCACAGTTGGTGTACCCCCAAACTTTACCGGCAGCAAAATCTATTTGCTTCTTGATGGCCATCTCATCCAACATAAGGGAACATATAGTGGGTAATCTTCTGTCTTTATTGACTTGCACTTGAAATTTCAAGGCAGTAAATGCCTGTTGAGTGAATCCAGGCTCACAGTTAATGTTAGTTAGCCAACTCCTAATTACTGATGGCGACGGCAATGACAGGTTGAAACTCTTACGAACATAATTGTATGCTTTACTGGAATAGAACTGCAATGTCATGGCAAATTTTCGCAACTCCTCTGGGTATTTTTGCCTTGAAAGATTTTTCTTGTTCCCT
Organism: Aphodius granarius; assembly: GCA_963971325.1. Classification (NCBI taxonomy): domain Eukaryota; kingdom Metazoa; phylum Arthropoda; class Insecta; order Coleoptera; family Scarabaeidae; genus Aphodius; species Aphodius granarius. The sequence continues at coordinate 16,990,677 of OZ020223.1, forward strand.
AGTACTCTGTTCATAACGGCTAACGGAATGCCAGAACAGCATTTTTCCAGCACTTCAGCAGCATTTGTAGACACCAGTTGAAGCTTCTTCAATCTTCTTACGACCTGGTACAAATTGGATACCTTCTTTCTCAATCTCCTAACTTTACGTTGCTCATTACGAAAGGTCTGCCGCCAATGAGTAGTTTGCTTTTTGAGCACCCCAACAGAGCGACTTAATTTTCGTGGTGACTTACTAAAATGTTAAGTTAAACAGTTAAGAAAAATATATAAAATGCAAACTGATTACACTTAATTACCAGTAGTTGTGGTAAGTTCGTAAAAGAACTCTTCGTTTTTTTGGGGATCCCCTCAATCCTTCACTATCACTAGATGTCACCTGAATCTTCCTCTTTTTTTGATTGTCAGATTGTCTTTTCTTTTCAACTACCGAAGAATCCGAACTAAAACCATATACATATGTAAATTCTATGCATTTTTGGATTTGAATGTATTTTTTGCAATTAATGCAAATAAAGTTTCAAATTCATATAATGTGTGTAATTATATTGTACCTTGAACCCCTTTCTGGGCTTTCTTCAGCAGCACAAGGTTTTGTTGGGACTTGGTCCAAAATACCAAGTTCAAGGAAGGACTTGGAACTAAACAAAAACCAAACATTACAATTATTATAATTATATAAATAAGTGCCTAAATATTAACTCGAAATGTATATATCATCTCAATCTACTTTTACTAAATTACTTATTCGAAAAAAATTTATATTTTATAACCTACTGAATTTATTCCAATTAACCCACCACTCAATACAAATAAGTAGTATATCATTTCAAACAAATTTTGGTATTGGATAAAAAAGTTTAAATTCAAATAAACTGAAACATCTAAAAATAAGGTAATGATATATAAATAAATTTCATTTTATAAACAGATTTCCAGCAGCTAATTTTTAACTGAACTAATGTAAAGTATAAATCTAAAATGTTATCAGAGTTTGAAATATGGTTTGTTTAATTTTTCCCAATATTCTTCCAATGCACACAAGATCCAATATGGTAATATTGTGCAGTCATAAAATGTTATTCACATGGTAAAGTACCCTTCCGGATGATTTACAACATATTTTACCTCAAACTGCATCTACTAATTCCACTGGTTGATGGAATATTTTGTAATGGGTCTTCCTTTACAGGCGGAATATTTTCCTTATTGGGAATACTGACAACACGATAGTTTCCTCTAAAATAAAAAATAAATATTCATTAAGCTCAAATATATTATTTATTGAAATTGTTACTTTTAAGGGTGTATCTTCAGCAAAGTAAAATAAAGTTCAAATTGCTTTCCCCATTTTTCTCTCATATCTCAACATTTTACAGTATTTAAAGTAATAAACATTAATTGGAATCATAAATGTGCATATAACATATATAAGTGAATACACAAGGGAAAGGGGTGATATCTTTTACAGGTTAAGATAGGGTTAATGAAAGGTAAAATTGTCCACATTGGCATTCGAACCCAAGTTTCCACCTTGCCGGGTTGACGCTCTGAGAGCATCCCAGCGAGGACTGAGAATTTCTCCTTTTATTAATCGTGTCTTAAGGTGTAAAAGGTACCACTCTTTTCCTTTGTGTATTCATTTATTTTTAAAGTAGTAGCTACAAAGAAAAAGGAAATTATCCAGATAATCTTAATAGAGCTTACAATAGATAATACAGCTCATTTTGTCAAATGAAAAAAAGTTAAATACTTACTTAACGCAAAAGACTTGTTGACTTGTATTGAAACTGGATGGTGTTAACATCAGTGATGGTATCGCTGATTTCTTTAAAAGTTTTTTCCCATTCTTTTCATCAAAATCATCCGGTGCAAAATGTCGTGAACATACAAATGAAGAATTGGTAAGCTCTTCGGGAGCTTTGCGAAGAGCTCTGGACCACGCAGATATACGGGCTTTAGTTACCCTATTAACAAATAATCCATTATATTACAAGTTAGTATGGCGCGTCTATTAGAATTAGTTATCAATGAATGCTTTGCAACATGTTACAAATAACTGAAAATGATATATATCTTTCTTTGTGGGAGATGCTTCAAACCCACCTTATCTTATATTGGAGCAATCCAAGGCCAATACAAATTAAGCTCCATAGGATAACCGCAAATAAAACTGTTACTAAATTAACATGTCAGATAAAATATAGAGAAAATTTATGTCAATATCAAATACAAACGTTAGGCAAAGCTTTCTTTCATGGTAACTATTAATCGATTGTCTTTTACTGAAAGCTCACCGAAAGTACTGTATCCCTTCCGTATGGTACCCCTTGGTCTGGCAACACCACACAATGCATGTTCGCATTTTGTTCTTATACTAACTCTAATCTATATGGGAACTGCAACTGAAAATAACTCATATACTAAATTTCAATAAAACTTTTCCTCCTAAAATACACATACCTTTTAGACTATTAACTTCCAAATAAAACAACAGAACGTAGAAACGTGATCACCAGACTAAAACTAGCAGGAAAACTAAAATGCACAATAGATATTATATGCCTATTCTTATTTCCAAACAGTCAGCAATATACGCACCTATAGAACCAACAATAAGACTGTAGAAACTAGAACCTAAAACAAAAACAAACTTATATTTTAGAATTCAATAAAACATTCCCTAATAAAGTGAACTTACCATTAAAACTAATAACTATAAACAAACTAATGTATGTGCAAACTATTGAAAACTAGAAGATAACCTAAAATAAACAAGTTTATATTGTATTGTTTACATGTCTTAATATTAACTTACCGTAATATTAAGTTTAAAACAAACTAAAACGTTAAACGAAAGAAAAACGATGAATATAACAAAACACTATCAAAACCAAAGTTATTGTGCTGCTCCCAACAAACAAACAAGTCAAATCCTAACGGGGTTACGTTTGGTTGTTACATTCATAGGTTATGTTGTGTCAACAAAATAGGAAACTGTCAGTAATAAATACCCAGTTTCCTTTCACGTTGTTCACTGGTAATACTTAGTACGCATGCCTTCCTCCTCACTAACTGAGTGGTATTGAGTGTTCAATTGTGGGCAAAAATTTTCTGCGCATCCTATCCGAATAGCATTCTAGTAATAAGATGTCTATGCTCTTGGATGGGTTAAATTCTGTATGACAGGGGGAACACTATTCCACAATTTGAGGCAAGAATACACAGCTCCACGGGCGTACTTTGAGAGTCTGTGCCTAGGGAGAATATAATGTTGGCCATGCCTACAGTTGTATGCATTATTGCTTCGGTATTCACAAAAATATTGAGGATTTTTCAGCACAAAAGAGATACATTCATATATATATATTGCCGGGATGGTTAAAATGCCTTCCTCTCTAAAGACACTACGACATGATTTGCGATAGGGCATTCCCAGCAGACTTCGAAGAGCCCGTTTTTGAGCCACGAAAACTCGATCAGCCGTTGGTCCTGAACCCCAAAAAATTATCGCGTACCTAAGGTGACTATATATATTAGCGTAGTAAAATGTCTTTGCTATTTTTTTGTTTGTGTTTTGTGAGAGGATTCGGAGCCCGTAAATGTTTTTATGCACAGTTCTGCACAGTTGTTCTATGTGCTCTTTGTAAGATAGTTGGTCATCTATAATTAAACCCAATAATTTGGAGCAGTGACTTCTTTGTATCACAACATCTTCACAAACCAATTCTGTTGCAGTAACTACGCTATTTGAGAATAAAAGAAAATTGGTTTTGTTTGTATTTAAGTTTAAAAGATTTGATGAGAACCACTCTCCCAGCATTTTTAGATGCCTAGCAGATGTGCTCATGACATCATCAATCATGATAGGGCTGTTCAAAACGGTAGTATCATCCACGAAGCAAATAACCTTACCATCGATCAGCACAAAAAAATATCATTTAAATAGATGAGAAAAAGGAGTGGACCCAGTATACTTCCTTGTGGAACCCCAATATCAATCGCCAGAATCTCAGAGAGAAACAATCTTCCGGCTGAATCTTTCAACTTAGACGCGTGCGTTCTTCCGGTGAGGTAAGACTCAATCAGTTTTTTTACTGGTCCTCTAATACCGTATTTATCGAGTTTTTCCAGTAAAAGTTTAATGTTCACACAGTCAAATGCTTTTGCGAGGTCTAACATTAATGCTGAAACTAGTTCTTTCTTCTCTAGTGCCTTTAAAATATACTCTGTAAATTCCAGCAAGGCCGTATCGTATATCAATTTTTCAAATATTTTTGAGAATACCGAAATTACACTAACAGGTCTGTAATTGTGCACTTTATCAGGGTCGTCATTTTTGTATATTGGATTTATTATTGAGTGCTTAAGACTTTGTGGGTATATCCCTGTTCTAAAGCAAGAATTAATAACCTCACAAAGTGGTTCACCGATAATGTGTATACAATGCTTTATTACCCTGGCAGGAACATCATCATAACCCACGCTGCTGGTACTTTTTAGAGCTCTTGCTGCATTACAAATTTCTGTTAATGTGACAGGAATCATAAACATTGAGCTTTGATTGGTCTTGATTCTATCAACGGCCACGTTAGGTGTTGGTTTAATGTTAGCAGTGATATTGGAGGCGACTAAATTAAAGAACATATTAAATTCATCAGCCTTTTCATCAGAGCTAGTAGCGACGTTTGTGTTTTTTCTGTGCGTTCTATTGACATTTTCAGATATAACTTTCCACAAGAATTTTGAGTGATTACTCTGATACGGCAATGCATTTTCTATTGCAGCATTTTTCTTTGATAGCAATAAGGCATGATATTCTTTTTGCTTAGTTTTATATAATTCTTTATATTCTGGAGAACGTTTGCACAGTTCCTGAAGAGACACTAAATCCTTTCTGCACTGCCTCACAAGACTTGAGTTGTCTAGTTTATTTGCTTTTTTTGATTTCTTTTTGGTTTTTTTCATAAAATGAGAGTTGAAATACAAGAGAAAAGTATTAGCAAAATGTTTATATTTAACTTCAGGGTCATGTTCATCGTATACCGAGTCAAATGTTTCCTCACTTAAGGTAGTGCAAAAGTCAAGCAAGTTACTCTCTGAAAAATCTCTATATGTCAGTATCTCTGTTGGCCTTTCCAATACAACATCCAACGTGACCGTCTGTGCCGTATGATCTGAATATCCTGTATGAAATATATTTGTTCTGTACGGGATATTAGAGTTAGTTAATACATTATCTATACAAGTGCTAGTCAATTGAGTTATTCGAGTCGGTTCCTGGATTAGGTTCTCAACATTGAATTGAGATAGCAAATTTTTAAAATCTTTGAGCTCTGTAGAATTCGCACAAAAATCAATATTCAGATCACCTAGGATAAAAAAATCATATTTGATGGAGTTTAGATAAATTAATAGATTAAACATAGTTTCCAAAAAAGTGAAAAAATCAGCGTCGGGTGGTCTATATACTACAACAATGGCAAACTGTGTACCACCAGTGCTGACTTTAGTACCCGCAATTTCTATTACATTCGCCACATTCATTTGATCTACTGGATCCATACTCGCACAGCACAAGCCGTCACTGCAATACAGTGCAACACCTCCATGCTGACGCGGGCCACGGCACGATGCTGAAGCCAAACGCACAGTTCCGAATTTAAACACCTGAATCTGCTCGTACGATTGCCAGTGCTCGGTTATTGCACAGACTAGAGGTCCATCGATGGATAGAAGTATCTCGTTCAATTGCAATTGGCAGTTACCTAGACTTTGGACATTTTGATGGAAAAAAGTTAACTTTTTCGAAGTTTTTTTGTGGCGACGATGTTTTCATCAGCCTGAATAAAAAAGGTTTATGCATGTATTTTCTGGCCAGGTTTCAGGCAACTTCATTACTTCGTCAAAGCGCTCTGGAACGGTCACCTTGAATGAAGAGTACTCTAGCGGCCGTTTTGAAGTGATTTTTTCACATTTAACGCTCGTAATATTTTTGGTCTGTAGGTACCCCTCAAGCTTATCATTTGTTAGTTCTGGTTCGAGGTTGTAGACATGATAGTGGACGTATTTTGCGGCAGCTTTTATTGGCGCATCATTTGCCGTTCCAAGAATAACATCTGCCTTTTTTTGGGTTTTTGTTTCTGTAGTATTGCTTTCCATCCAGGTTCAGAGTCCTTCTTTTCATTTACTGGTTCAATGACACCAGCTTGTCTGATGGTATCCTGGCGAAGTTGTCCAGGTGAGTTTGGCGTGCTGGGATTTCCAGTTTTTACTTGGGTGTTGGTGACCGATGCATAAGTGTTAGCCTTGCTGTTTGTGGTTTTAAGCACGTGGTTCACTAAATTTGCGGTAGGTCTCTTATGTTCTTTCTCTATTACCTGCTTTTTTAGATGATGAAGTTCTTCCTCTAACTTATCGATATTAATTTGAAGTTGTGTCATTTCCTGAGTAACGGATTCCTTAACTATTGCTTGAACAATAGATGCAAATTCGGCACTTTTCAGAAATTGAATAGTACTATTAGACTCATCGCCTTTGTCACTATTTAATCTGGTCACTGGGGCCATATTCAAAGTTAATTTAACACTTTGTAGTTTTAGAAACACTCTCGCACACAATAAACACGTGCTACTCGTCGAGCGTTCGGTTACGACGATTATGAACGATTATGAAATGTTGCTTTTATTAATTTTCTAACACTATCAAAACATGTCATTTTACAATTTGGTATTACTAATACAGGATTGAAGGTTTCTTACAAAACAGACAAAATACCGTTCGGCAAAAATACAATGTGATGAACCAGATGCATACATCAGCGCTATAATTTTAGATGTATTTAAAAAACATAATTTAGGTATATTAAGTATACAAACTTGCAATTTATATTAAATTACAATATTTATAATTAAATTAAAATTTATTTAATGCCGTTTGTTGACAAAAGAAATAACAGTAATATGTTTAAAAACAAATATTTCTTGCGTAAGTTTTGTTAATAAATTAGTTTTTTCTTATACTACCTATCTACAACTGGGTGTGACAACCAACGACGTGATATATTAGGTTAGGCATCAGCGGATGTCCACAAATTTCTGCCGTTAGGTGGTAGTACCAACTCAAGCACACAAAAACTACCAATTATTATCGGAATTTGCGATGTTGCCATAGTGTTCCTAGGCAAACGTCGGTATCGAAAAAGTAGTAGAATCTTATTCGAATGCCTTTCGAACTCATTCGAAAGTATGCGTATACGCAAATATTCGCATGATAATTTTCTATTAGAAATCAAATTTGCTATTCTTGAAACCACTGGTAATAAAGCATTCGAATAAGATTCTACTATTTTTTCAATAATAATGTTTGACATAAAATTTAAGTTTTTATTTGTTAAACTAAATGTGCTATTTAAAAAAAAGTTTATGTAAGGTACGGTAATTATTTTAAATCGTCATTTAAGCAATAACGAGTTCTACTGAAAAACAGCAAAAAATATCTGGGGTGGCCCTGACCCAACTTTCCGACTACAACGTTGGTACAATGAAATGTCTAAACACTTCAATTTTGTAAAGCCACACCCACTCTGGACTCTACCTAACGTCAGTTTCTATGACATAACGACATCTGTCATACTGACATTTAATGTCATGTCATGTCAGTGGCACTGATATTTGTCAAAATTTAACAATTTGGAATACCGTGACGAAGGCTGTGGTTTCTGTCAAACTGCTTCTATAAAAGCGTATAGAACTTCAACCTTTCAGCCCTCTCATCTGCAAATTTGCATACATATAAGACATGGAAGTCACTGGAGGATGAGTTCGTATTAATTTGATTTCAATCGGATGAGTCCCTCAGAAGTCGTATGTAACATTTGCCACTATCGGTTGTCAAATTGTCACCAAAAACAACCCAGTTCATCTCTCGGTAATTCTAAATAAGTATGCAACATTTCAGCTCGATCCGTTGTACCGTCTGGACGCACTCTTGTTCACTGACATACACACATATATACATACATTTTCCAGAAATCATCTCAATCAATTCAAGGGACCTCAAAACGCGTATTTCCGCGAAAATCTCGAATTGTCATTTTCCGTCGATTACCGTACGTTGCTTCTAGAGTACTAGTCGGAAAGTAAAAATTGGGATTGCCATTTAAGCAAATTATGGATGACGTCATCGCTCCGAAGTAGGCGACATCATGGATGAAATTTTTACGCCATAAGATGGCTATTTAAATTATTTAAAAGTTAAAATTGACGTGTCCGATCGTTTTTCTTGAAAACATTAAATAACGATATTATGAATTTTGTCACCACTCTGTATGTATTTGTCACCACTCTGTACGAACTTTATCACCACTCCGTGTGTATGTGTGTGTACATGTATGGCTGTGAACACGATAGAGTCCAAGTGGTATAACGGATAGGGCTGAAATTTTGCATACTTATTTAGAATTGCCGGGGAACGAACTGGATTGTTTTTGGCCACAATATGACAACCGGAAGTGGCATATGTTACTTGCGTCTTCTTCGGAATTTATCCGATTTTGACAAAACTGATACCAGCTCCTCCAGTGACTTTAAAAATGTGTATTGTGTACCAATTTACAGATCAATGGGATGAGCGGTTCAGGTGCTGTTATAGTGTTTATAATAATAATAATTCATTTATTGCTCAGCAGAAGATTTCCAATTTACAGGACAACTTGTACATTCCAAAAAGAACAAAATAATATAGTATACAATTACACATAAACATAATTAAAGAACTAAATATTATGAAGAATAGTATGAAGAATATCAATAATAACATTAAAGAGTGACAACAAATTTGGAAAAAAAGATAATAGTAACAATAATATGAACACGAAATAATCAAAGTAATTATGATTCAAACAATTAAATGTGAAATAAAATCACAATGAAGAGCTTTACTTGCAATATTCTATAGCCACCGCTGTCAGTTCCTTGAGCGATACATGGTTGATGTCGCATATATTCGATATTTTATTGAAATTATGACACATGGCAAACACTGGCGATTTGAGTAACGTATTGGTTTTAGCATGTGGACAATAAAAAGTGTAACTTGATCGAGAGGACATACGCGGCACAAGAAATGATATTTGTGAGAGCAGTACTGTACTGTCCACTGTGTTGTGAAGAAACTTACATAGAAATGATAGGCTGGCTATAAATCTTCTACATTCCAAAGAGAGAACATCGAAACGGGCGAGTAGTACACTGTGGTCACAACCGCGAGAGGGATTAATACCATTAACACGATATGACAAAAACTTTACAAACCTTCTCTGAATTACGTCCAGCGTATTTTTGTGTACCTTATAGAGTGGACACCAAATCAATGCCGAATACTCAAGCTTAGATCTTACCAGGGCATAAAGCAGCGTTTTTAAGGCAGGTATGTTAGAAAAGGTGCCGCAATTTCTTATTATAAAACCTAGCATTCTTCTTGCAGATGAGGCAATAACGCTAATATGTTCCACAAACGAGAGTGCACTATCAAATGTTACACCAAGAACACATACTTGCGAAGTCCATGCGAGTGTAGTGCCATTCAATTCGTAGTGAAATTCAGTTGGCAGTAATTTTCGCGAGAACGTCATAACCTTGCATTTTGCGGTATTAAAAAACAATTTGTTTTTCTTACACCAGCTGTCGATTTGATTTAGCTGTTCTTGAAGTTACAAGCAGTCATTGAGGTTTCTTATAGACGCATAAAACTTTAGATCATCAGCGAACAGTAACTTCATTGCATGAATAATTAATGTGAGGTCATTGAGGAAAATCAGAAGTAAGAGCGGGCCTAGATTCGAGACTTGCGATACACCCGACGCTGCTTGATATTTATTAGACCGAAAACCATTGTATTGTACATACTGAAGTCTTGAGTCAAGGTAAGATTTGAAAAATGCTAGTAATGAGTTGCTGACTCCAAAACTTTTCAACTTTTTTAGCAGTATCCGGTGATCAATCCTGTCGAATGCTTTGGCAAAATCCATATATATCACATCCACCTGACAGTGTTCATCCAGAATGTGAGCCGTATACTGAGTGAAACATGCAAGATTGGTAATGGTTGATCGTCCCTGCATAAATCTATGTTGATGTGGAGAAATACTATTTGATACAGACGAATACAGATAATCATGCACGGAAAGCTCCAGAACCTTGGCGAAGTTAGGCAAGATCGAGATTGGCCTATAATTTTCAACATTACTTGATCGCCACCCTTTAAGATTGGACAACTATTAGTGACAACTTCCATGCAGCGGGAAAAGTCTTCGATTTTAACGCCAAATTTAATTGGGAAGAATTCTATTCTTAAAACCTTGTCTTTTTGATTAATTGTTGCTAGTGCGTTGTTACCATGAAAATGTGTATTCATAAAAAATAATAAATATATAGTTTTGATTTGTCAAGCAAACAACGTATTTTCCTTACCGATAGTATTCAAATACTACTAATTTACCGAAGGTTTTGTGAAAATCTCTAGTTCTAACCGAAATACTGTGGTAACAGGTAGTTGCAGCGTATTATTTACATTTGGCGACAGGACATCTAGTCCAAACATCCTCATTTTGATAGAACATCACTAGTTCACAAGTATGGAGAAGATCATTAAAATTCTCGAACTGCACAGAACTTCTTTTAATAAAATTTATGACAAGACGAAGGAACTTTTAAGCAAGGGAGTACCTGACATGCTGCAAGTAAAGAGTAACTTACAAGTGCTTGAGCAGAAAATGGTGATAATAAAGCAATGGGATGAGAAATACATCGACAACTTACTCGATCAAGATGCTATGCCGGACGTAGGTATTGATGCTGAAATGGCCGTAATTGATGGAATTTTATGCAAGTTTTCGATACTCAAGACGGAAGTAGATGAAATAAATAAGGCAGATACATCACGAACTACATCTTGTGCACACAATTGCACGAAACCGAAAATGAAGTATCCGCAAATTGAAATTCGAAAATTTGGTGGTGATGTACGGGAATGGTTGACTTTCTGGAGTCAATTCCAGAGGTATCACAACGATGAGCGCATTCCAAACGAGGAAAATTGCAAATTTTGGTTCAACCCACTACACCAAATTCGATAGTCCGTCGGATAGTTAGTTGACAGTTATCCACCAATTGCAGAAAATTACTCAAAAGCGATCGACACTTTAACAAAACGGTTTGGCAGAAAAGATCTACAGATTGAAGTGTATGTACGTGAACTTTTAAAGTTGGTATTGAACAATGTCAATAAATCTACAAAAATCAGCATTTTGTATGATCGCATTGAAGCGCAGATACCTTCGGGGTCCCAGATACCTTCGGGGTGGAAAAAAGCGCCTATAGATATTTTGATTGGTTCCGATATTGCAGGGAAGCTTTATTCTGGAGAGAAATATACCTTTAAATGCGGTTTAGTTGCCATGAAAACAAAACTCGAATGGACTTTGATGGGCAAAGTTGCTGTCTCTCCCGAAAGAAAAACGACATGTAGTATGATCGCTCTATCACTTTTTTCCACCCCGAAGGTATCTGGGACCCCGAAGGTATCTGCGCTTCAATGCGATCATACAAAATGCTGATTTTTGTAGATTTATTGACATTGTTCAATACCAACTTTAAAAGTTCACGTACATACACTTCAATCTGTAGATCTTTTCTGCCAAACCGTTTTGTTAAAGTGTCGATCGCTTTTGAGTAATTTTCTGCAATTGGTGGATAACTGTCAACTAACTATCCGACGGACTATCGAATTTGGTGTAGTGGGTTGAACCAAAATTTGCAATTTTCCTCGTTTGGAATGCGCTCATCGTTGTGATACCTCTGTAATTGACTCCAGAAAGTCAACCATTCCCGTACATCACCACCAAATTTTCGAATTTCAATTTGCGGATACTTCATTTTCGGTTTCGTGCAATTGTGTGCACAAGATGTAGTTCGTGATGTATCTGCCTTATTTATTTCATCTACTTCCGTCTTGAGTATCGAAAACTTGCATAAAATTCCATCAATTACGGCCATTTCAGCATCAATACCTACGTCCGGCATAGCATCTTGATCGAGTAAGTTGTCGATGTATTTCTCATCCCATTGCTTTATTATCACCATTTTCTGCTCAAGCACTTGTAAGTTACTCTTTACTTGCAGCATGTCAGGTACTCCCTTGCTTAAAAGTTCCTTCGTCTTGTCATAAATTTTATTAAAAGAAGTTCTGTGCAGTTCGAGAATTTTAATGATCTTCTCCATACTTGTGAACTAGTGATGTTCTATCAAAATGAGGATGTTTGGACTAGATGTCCTGTCGCCAAATGTAAATAATACGCTGCAACTACCTGTTACCACAGTATTTCGGTTAGAACTAGAGATTTTCACAAAACCTTCGGTAAATTAGTAGTATTTGAATACTATCGGTAAGGAAAATACGTTGTTTGCTTGACAAATCAAAACTATATATTTATTACTTTTTATGAATACACATTTTCATGGTAACAACGCACTAGCAACAATTAATCAAAAAGACAAGGTTTTAAGAATAGAATTCTTCCCAATTAAATTTGGCGTTAAAATCGAAGACTTTTCCCGCTGCATGGAAGTTGTCACTAATAGTTGTCCAATCTTAAAGGGTGGCGATCAAGTAATGTTGAAAATTATAGGCCAATCTCGATCTTGCCTAACTTCGCCAAGGTTCTGGAGCTTTCCGTGCATGATTATCTGTATTCGTCTGTATAAAATAGTATTTCTCCACATCAACATAGATTTATGCAGGGACGATCAACCATTACCAATCTTGCATGTTTCACTCAGTATACGGCTCACATTCTGGATGAACACTGTCAGGTGGATGTGATATATATGGATTTTGCCAAAGCATTCGACAGGATTGATCACCGGATACTTGAAAAGTTTTGGAGTCAGCAACTCATTACTAGCATTTTTCAAATCTTACCTTGACTCAAGACTTCAGTATGTACAATACAATGGTTTTCGGTCTAATAAATATCAAGCAGCGTCGGGTGTATCGCAAGTCTCGAATCTAGGCCCGCTCTTACTTCTGATTTTCCTCAATGACCTCACATTAATTATTCATGCAATGAAGTTACTGTTTGCTGATGATCTAAAGTTTTATGCGTCTATAAGAAACCTCAATGACTGCTTGTAACTTCAAGAACAGCTAAATCAAATCGACAGCTGGTGTAAGAAAAACAAATTGTTTTTTAATACCGCAAAATGCAAGGTTATGACGTTCTCGCGAAAATTACTGCCAACTGAATTTCACTACGAATTGAATGGCACTACACTCGCATGGACTTCGCAAGTATGTGTTCTTGGTGTAACATTTGATAGTGCACTCTCGTTTGTGGAACATATTAGCGTTATTGCCTCATCTGCAAGAAGAATGCTAGGTTTTATAATAAGAAATTGCGGCACCTTTTCTAACATACCTGCCTTAAAAACGCTGCTTTATGCCCTGGTAAGATCTAAGCTTGAGTATTCGGCATTGATTTGGTGTCCACTCTATAAGGTACACAAAAATACGCTGGACGTAATTCAGAGAAGGTTTGTAAAGTTTTTGTCATATCGTGTTAATGGTATTAATCCCTCTCGCGGTTGTGACCACAGTGTACTACTCGCCCGTTTCGATGTTCTCTCTTTGGAATGTAGAAGATTTATAGCCAGCCTATCATTTCTATGTAAGTTTCTTCACAACACAGTGGACAGTACAGTACTGCTCTCACAAATATCATTTCTTGTGCCGCGTATGTCCTCTCGATCAAGTTACACTTTTTATTGTCCACATGCTAAAACCAATACGTTACTCAAATCGCCAGTGTTTGCCATGTGTCATAATTTCAATAAAATATCGAATATATGCGACATCAACCATGTATCGCTCAAGGAACTGACAGCGGTGGCTATAGAATATTGCAAGTAAAGCTCTTCATTGTGATTTTATTTCACATTTAATTGTTTGAATCATAATTACTTTGATTATTTCGTGTTCATATTATTGTTACTATTATCTTTTTTTCCAAATTTGTTGTCACTCTTTAATGTTATTATTGATATTCTTCATACTATTCTTCATAATATTTAGTTCTTTAATTATGTTTATGTGTAATTGTATACTATATTATTTTGTTCTTTTTGGAATGTACAAGTTGTCCTGTAAATTGGAAATCTTCTGCTGAGCAATAAATGAATTATTATTATTATTATTATAAACACTATAACAGCACCTGAACCGCTCATCCCATTGATCTGTAAATTGGTACACAATACACATTTTTAAAGTCACTGGAGGAGCTGGTATCAGTTTTGTCAAAATCGGATAAATTCCGAAGAAGACGCAAGTAACATATGCCACTTCCGGTTGTCATATTGTGGCCAAAAACAATCCAGTTCGTTCCCCGGCAATTCTAAATAAGTATGCAAAATTTCAGCCCTATCCGTTATACCACTTGGACTCGATCGTGTTCACAGCCATACATGTACACACACATACACACGGAGTGGTGATAAAGTTCGTACAGAGTGGTGACAAATACATACAGAGTGGTGACAAAATTCATAATATCGTTATTTAATGTTTTCAAGAAAAACGATCGGACACGTCAATTTTAACTTTTAAATAATTTAAATAGCCATCTTATGGCGTAAAAATTTCATCCATGACGTCGCCTACTTCGGAGCGATGACGTCATCCATAATTTGTTTAAATGGCAATCCCAATTTTTACTTTCCGACTAGTACTCTAGAAGCAACGTACGGTAATCGACGGAAAATGACAATTCGAGATTTTCGCGGAAATACGCGTTTTGAGGTCCCTTGAATTGATTGAGATGATTTCTGGAAAATGTATGTATATATGTGTGTATGTCAGTGAACACGATTGCGTCCAGACGGTACAACGGATCGGGCTGAAATGTTGCATACTTATTTAGAATTACCGAGAGATGAACTGGGTTGTTTTTGGTGACAATTTGACAACCGATAGTGGCAAATGTTACATACGACTTCTGAGGGACTCATCCGATTGAAATCAAATTAATACGAACTCATCCTCCAGTGACTTCCATGTCTTATATGTATGCAAATTTGCAGATGAGAGGGCTGAAAGGTTGAGGTTCTATACGCTTTTATAGAAGCAGTTTGACAGAAACCACAGCCTTCGTCACGGTATTCCAAATTGTTAAATTTTGACAAATATCAGTGCCACTGACATGACATGACATTAAATGTCAGTATGACAGATGTCGTTATGTCATAGAAACTGACGTTAGGTAGAGTCCAGAGTGGGTGTGGCTTTACAAAATTGAAGTGTTTAGACATTTCATTGTACCAACGTTGTAGTCGGAAAGTTGGGTCAGGGCCACACCAGATATTTTTTGCTGTTTTTCAGTAGAACTCGTTATTGCTTAAATGACGATTTAAAATAATTACCGTACCTTACATAAACTTTTTTTTAAATAGCACATTTAGTTTAACAAATAAAAACTTAAATTTTATGTCAAACATTATTATTGAAAAAATAGTAGAATCTTATTCGAATGCTTTATTACCAGTGGTTTCAAGAATAGCAAATTTGATTTGTAATAGAAAATTTTCATGCGAATATTTGCGTATACGCATACTTTCGAATGAGTTCGAAAGGCATTCGAATAAGATTCTACTACTTTTTCGATACCGACGTTTGCCTAGGAACACTATGGCAACATCGCAAATTCCGATAATAATTGGTAGTTTTTGTGTGCTTGAGTTGGTACTACCACCTAACGGCAGAAATTTGTGGACATCCGCTGATGCCTAACCTAATATATCACGTCGTTGGTTGTCACACCCAGTTGTAGATAGGTAGTATAAGAAAAAACTAATTTATTAACAAAACTTACGCAAGAAATATTTGTTTTTAAACATATTACTGTTATTTCTTTTGTCAACAAACGGCATTAAATAAATTTTAATTTAATTATAAATATTGTAATTTAATATAAATTGCAAGTTTGTATACTTAATATACCTAAATTATGTTTTTTAAATACATCTAAAATTATAGCGCTGATATATGCATCTGGTTCATCACATTGTATTTTTGCCGAACGGTATTTTGTCTGTTTTGTAAGAAACCTTCAATCCTGTATTAGTAATACCAAATTGTAAAATGACATGTTTTGATAGTGTTAGAAAATTAATAAAAGCAACATTTCATAATCAATGAATTCATATTTTTTCAAAAATACTGCGTTAGTGTTAAAAGATCTTATGGGAGACTGCATTTTAGAAGGCAGGCCACCTAGGCGATGTTGATAGCGCCTGGGTGGTTGCTGATTTAACATTTCAGCTTCTTCTACATCGGCTAATGCAGCTAAAAAAGGATTACAGGAGAAAATTATAATAAAACAAAGGCTATCGTACTATTTACAATTTAATCGTTTTCCAATTAATAATTTGCCTTCTTGCTCATTTGTTTTTCAAATTAAAATTGCGAAATTTTAATGTGAAAAGTAATCGCTTACGTGAAAAAAGATGCAAAAAATACATGTACAAAAGATACATGTATAAATATATGTATACGATGAACACGCATGTACAAAATTGATAGTTTTATACAATTTAATAAAGTATTCCCTGAAAATGACCCTTCAAGACTCGGAAAAATCGTAGGTAGAGCGTCAAGCTCTAATCTAATTTTCAGGTAGATGGGAAACATAAGCAGGTCAAAATGTCCTATACTTGATCTGTGATTGATATGGACAGTTTCGAGTCGTAGCAAATCGTCTCGACCACATAACATCACCCATCTTCTTGCAATGGAAGTTATATACATAACACGTGTCTGAATGAAGAATGTATAAGCATTAATTTGTTATAACCGATGTCCTTTGGAAATGCGAGGAAAGTTGTAGTTTCTATATTTTGCGCTCTCTTATAGTTCCTAACTAAATTCTATTTAAAACTAAACTTATATCACTAATTCCTAATAACACACTACACCCAGATAACGGTAAGATAACTTAAAATTAATCACGAACAATAATGTGCGAAATCACGTCGTTGGTTGTCACACCCAGTTGTAGATAGGTAGTATAAAAAAACGGAGTTTGTTTCACAGAAACACATTTAGTTTAATGATTATTTTAATTTACTAACAAAACTTATTCAAGAAATATTTGTTTTTAAACATATTACTATTAACTGTTATTTCTTTTGTCAACAAGCGGCTTTAAATGAATTTTAATTTAATTATAAATATTGTAATTTAATATAAATTGTAAGTTTGTATATTTAATATACCTAAATTATGTTTTTTAAATACATTTAAAATTATAGCGCGACTCGACTCGACTCGAGAATCGATTCTCGAGTCGTTCGTAGTCGTACTCGTCGTTCGTAGTCGTACTCGTTGTTCGTAGTCGTACTCGTACTCGTACGTTTGGCGCACGTAGTTCTCTTAATCAGTAAACAACAAATTAACTGTCGTTATGTCCGAACGGCAAACACCGTGAAAGCGTCACTTAAAAAACTGATTATCTCCAATCGACGACCAATATCGGAAGAATTGAAACAGAGAGAATGCGGACGTAAGTATTGCGCGCGTGAACTGTGATGTAGGCACGTTTTTAATTTCATTCCCCCGGCTCGCGTAAATATTGTCATACCGCACGACGGCGACACTTTCTTCCCTCCTACACAACATTTTCGGTTTAATTTACGACAATATGTGTCCCTTGATTTATTTTCATCAACTTTTATGTATCGAATGAACACACACACACACAGAGAACCGTCCGCAATCTCCCCTGCCTCCGCCCGCGACCGTTCTGCTTCTTACACACACACATACACACACAAGCACATACTCACACATGCTCGCAAGGCGTGCGCTTTCTCGTAATGGCAAAAACTTTATTATCCACCGGACGCGCGGCCTGCGTGATAAGGAGGATCATTTCCGAAATTAATTTAGATACTGAAGTAGGTATTGGGGTGATTTGGCTGACCTCATTTGATCCCGAGTGACTCATAACTCTTTGAATGACCTCTAATGAGGACCAAAGGAGATTGTTGGCACCCCCTGACACCTTGGGCTAAGGCTTCGCCCCACGCTATGAGGCTGCGCACCTTAGGGCTACGCCTCAACGGGGGTCCCATCTGGAGTGTTAATTCCTTCACTCAACATAACCTCAAAAGGGATCGTAGCAGATATCAAAACCATTACATGATATCCGCCATTTTGTCACGTGGTATCAGTCATGATTTTCTCTCAGGTTAATTTACAATATTTACAATTACGTAAAATTACATGAAAATAAAAACCGCCCGCATGCAGACTCGAACCTAAGAAACTCAGACCACAAGCCTTACGCATTAAGCATTAACAAACATTTATTAATTCTAATTACACAATATACAAATTAATGAATAAAACAGAACTTAAAATATACGGTGCCTTACGCCGTGGGCGCTTTTACGAAGATTTTTTTTTTATAATAAAAACAAGAATTACGAATTACCCGCCAGTGAGTCAACAACTTGGCGGGTAAGTTGTTAAAAACATGGACAAAACAATGAAATATTTTACAAAATAATTAAAATAATGTAAAACGTTATGAGCTACCATTTATCATTAAAATCTAAAAGTTAAAATCGAAACCGAAACCGCCGTCGCCTCGGAATCTCAAACTCGTCCCCTTCATCGATGCCATCCCGATCCTGATCTCCACCTACACCCTGCACATGTGGCCGTCGTTCCTGGAGCCTCTCCACAACTACACCTTCTCTTTCCTCTTCCCACTCAACATCATCCACCTCCTGCGGCTGCACGGGTGGTTCCAGCGCGTCAACCTCTTGCGGTGGTGGCAAGAGATTGTGCAGTTCAAATGGAAACCGATGTTTTCGCATCCTCTGTTTATCAGTGATGCCACGTATGAGGGGGTTATCGTTCAAAATGGTTTTTTCATAAAATTTAGTTACGTGTTTGGCCAAAATGTCTTTAATAAAAGGACACACGGCGCGATTATGTAAACTAAAAGTTCGATCTTCACAGGCTGCGGTTTTTATATTATCCTGAAAGTCTATGTTGTGGAGAGTCTTACCCCTATCAATGTTGGTTCAAAACCTTTACTCCCTCAAAGTTGAAACTGTGTGACAGATTAACTGAGTGCTGTGCCAGAGCACAACGTGACTTGCCAGTCTTGCAATGACTCTTATGCAATGTTATACGGACTCACTTGTAAGTAGCTAGAATTTTTCCTGTTTTTTATCGACTGGTTTTGTAATTATGTGCGTCATTCCAGTGTATGCCTGTAGAAGAACCCAATTAGCTTACGTGTATATCAGATTTGAACCGCTAAAACCGCTGTGGAGCATTTTGGAATCGTATAGCAGCCGTGATGCACTCGTGTGATAGCCGAGTTGCATCTGTGATGCACACGTGTGATAGGCAAGTTGCATCTGTGATGCACATGATTGAGAATAGTGTTGTATCCGTTTTGCACATAGTCACGTTACAACATTGATAGGGGTAAGACTCTCTACAACATAGACTTTCAGGATAATATAAAAACCGCAGCCTGTTGTATGTCGGTTATTGTGTCGTTGATAGTTGAGCAAGCAGCATGGGGCTCGTGTTTGGAGATCATACTAGACTTGCTGGTAACCGTTGGGTTAATAGTAGAAAATCAACTAAGACTATTATTCCATTTGCTGAAACACTGAATCAAGATCAAAATCAAAATTTAAATGATATGGATTTTATTGACATTGAAGGATTACCACGTAAAACAGAAGTGTTATCTGTTACTGGAAATCAAAATATCAGTTTCCAGAAATTGTATAACGGTGGTGCTTCGGATAATCATACGTTAAAACGACGAACAGAGCGTAGGCGGTGTGTTGAATGCTACAAAATTCTTTCTCGAAAATATGGAAGGAAAAGCGCCCAAGGGAAAAGTTCACATACCAGAACTTATTGTGAACAGTGTAATAAGACAATTTGTTCGTACTGTTTTAATAACAGTCATAAAAACTAATGTAATTCTAATTTGGATGTAATAAATAGGAGTAAACTACTAAACAAATATTAAATGTAAGTGTATTTTTATGAATAAATGCAATCTAAATAAAAATACGCCTTTTCATTAAAACTATATGAGGATCTTATTTCCTGTACTAATACTTGTATAGGAAACTCCGAATTTGGCAGGTGGAATAACGTTGCGGATCTCGTAAATAAACAGTATCGAGAAGTAATTATGTTTATTCTATAAGTTTTTGCAAAACGCTATAAGAAATTAAATAATGTTTATTATTAATTACGTTTGTGTACATCAATTGTGTGTTGGTAAAACGGATAACACCGCTCTAAAAACCAATTTGGAACCGCCGAACTGTTAGTTGTTGCATTTCGAACGAGTTACCTTTTGGAGCAGCTGCTTGTTGACCACCAACAAACAACCGTGTTGCATTCTTTTACAGTTGTTTTGCACGTATGATAGCCGAGCTGCATCTGACTATAAAATATGAAATAGCAAACGTTTATTATTTATTTCAAGCTAAATATTATAAGTACCAAATTAGCATTTTTTGTGTCAAACAAAATAATAGATACCATCGAAACCCAGTAGTAATGAGTTCTAGGATCGTTGTGCATCCGAATAGAATTATAATAGTGCAAAAACACATTAATTCCTATGAATTTTCTAGTGTTTAATTCATTATCTATTTATAGATTAACTCAACGTGAGAGCAGCAAAGATTCATAGATAGGTTATTTTAGAGAAAAAATAACTTAAGCAAGCTGTCGGTAAAACAAGTAAATAAATGTCAACACATTCTCAATTACATGCATAAAAATTATGAAGGAATTAATTAGTGTTTTTAACGTTCGAAGTAATACATTCTGAGTCGCGACGAGCGCCATCTACAATCTGTCGGTGGCCATGTTCAGAACTATTTTTTCACGTCGGAACCTGTCTGTGTGATTGATCCGTTTTGCCCTGCTCATCTTGTGTTTTGATTTACACGGAATCTTATGAGAATTTGTTTCATAGGGATCCAATATTGCAAAATAACATTGATTCTTATGGAAAACTAGCACAAATACTGCTGAAATATGTACACTTTGTTTCACATTTAATAAACTTGACTCTGATTGGTGGATAGCTAAGGTATATATTAAGTCGTTGACGGAGTAACAGCCTGCAGTCGCGAAATCAGGGTCAGTTAGTGTTAACCTGTTAACCTCGAGCGGTATTTGTTTAATTGTTTATTATTCGTCGTTTTTAACAAATTTTTTGGTTGCCATCATCTGTAAAGTTAATCAATTTGTTGAATTCTTACAGTAATTTAAAATCCTGTTGTGTTGGTATATATAGAAGCGCGCGTTACATAGCAAAGAAGCGGCTAACTTGTCGGTTGCATCGGTTAAAGCTGTATTTAGAATTACGATTTAAATTGCATAATATCCCGTTGTCGTAATTGGCTCGTTGCCTTTCATAAATTAGCTATATATATATATATTGTTATATGTTTTGAAGCGCGATCGGTGATAGATATTTTGTCGTTCTCTTGTGGCTTTTGTTCTTAACCCACAATCATTCTAATTTGATCGTAGTAGGAGCAATACGAAATGGAGAAATTTAAAATAGAAAAAACATTATTAAGAAGGTAAAAAGATTTAATTTAACGGGCCATACAATTGAGTTTAAAATTAAGCCTGTACCTAGCGATGTAGAACCTGTGGGCTGGGTTAAGGATGGTATTAGCGATATTATTCGTTACGCTACCACAGATTTGGATCCAACAGATCAAGTTGGTTTCAGCTTTTGCAGTAAACATTTCGAAAAGGGTACCGGTTGGGTCAGGTTTCGAGAAGCGTCCAAAATTAACATAGACGATGTATGGGATGTACTGAGTGGCATTTTTCAGTCCAACTCTACAGGTTTCAATACGGATACTTTCTGTCTGGGTGTCACTACGGTGAAAATTCCGATTGGAAAAGGAAGGTGTGCAAAATACAACAGTTTCGATGAAGAATCCCGTAGACGTAAAGGTATCGTAGTGATTAATAATAACGATAATATGTGCCTACCTAGAGCATTAGTAGTTGCAATTGCTCACTGCTTGAACGATCCAAATTATAAAGCAGTTAGGCAAGATATCAGAAAAGAACAGACTACTCGTACTATCAATTTAATAGCCAATGCCGGTGTTCCCATCCCAGAAGAGGGTTGCGGAATAAAAGAACTTCAATTATTTCAAAACTATTTAACAGACTTTAGAATTACAGTGTATAATTATAATAACAAAGGAAGAGATCTAATATTTAAGGGATTCGATGCACCGCAGAAAATTAACTTACTATACCACCACGGTCATTTTAATGTAATCACCTCTCTAACAGCTGCGTTCGCCTGTTGTTACTTCTGTGAAGATTGCGATGTACCTTACAATAACAAAACTGATCACAGGTGTATGAGAAAATGTATTTCATGTCAACAAATGCCACCATGCATTGCCGAATGTAAAATTAAGTGTACGGACTGTAATAGAAGTTTTAAAAGTAGGAAATGTTTCGATAATCATAAAAGAAAAAATGTACTCGGAGGAGCTAGTCTCTGCGATACTATTCGCATTTGTGCTGATTGCATGAAAACAGTGAAATCGGGAAGACATCATATTTGTGGCGAAATTTACTGCAAAATTTGTCAAAAACATTAACCGCAGAATCACGAATGTTATATGAAGCCTGATCACGGAAAGCCAAAGCCAAAGATTTTTTGTTTATTTTTTACGATTTGGAAACAAGTCAGGAAAAGGCGTTAGAAGATGGGTCTTTACTTCATGTACCAAATTTGTGCGTATTTAAAACTTGTTGTGAGAATTGTATAAACTCTAACGAAAAAACATGCGGGACATGTGGAGAGAGAGTGCAAATCTCTTCCAATAACAACCATAATTTCTTAAAACAGAACCCTATCCAGTGGTTTATGAATTTTACATTGGCTCGTAGGCAACTGTTCCAAACAGTTACAGTTATAGCACACAATGGGCAAAGTTTTGATCATCAATTTCTATTAAACCATGTAATCATAAAAACAGATCTAACGCCAGAATTGATTATGCGTGGAACAAAAATAATTCAGATGAAACTTGGCAATGTGAAGTTTGTAGACAGTTTAAATTATTTTCCGATGGCCTTAGCAAAACTACCAAAAGCATTTGGCTTGCCAGATACATTTAAGAAAGGTTACTTCCCGCACTTATTTAACACAGAAGTAAATCAAAATTACATCGGTCCTTTGCCAGCTCTTGAATACTACGATACGAATGCTATGTTTGGTTCTGATGACCCCGACAATAATGATGAAAGGAAAGAGTTTTTGGAATGGTATCACCACCATAAACAGGACGAGTTCAACTTTCGTAAAGAATTGGTTGAGTATTGTGTATCCGACGTGGAAATTTTAACTCTGGCGTGTTTGAAATTTCGAGAACAAATGCTGGCAACCTCTAACGTATGCCCTTTCACAGAAGCATGCACTATTGCTTCAACCTGCAACAAAGTTTACAGAAAAAATTTCTTGCAGCCCAATACCATAGGGTTAATTCCGAAAGGTGGTTATAGATGGAGAGATAACCAATCACGAATCGCAACACAGTGGTTAGTATGGGAGGAATATGAACAAAAAATAGATATAATGCACTCAGCTAAAGGAAGAGAAGTAATATTGGGAGGTGTTAAAGTGGATGGATATTGTCATGAGACACGTCAGGCTTTCGAGTTTCGCGGTTGTTACTATCACGGCCACGATGTCTGTCACAAAACTAATCGCGATGCCCCTCTATTCGACAATCCCAATGAAACTCTTAATCTTCGCTATGAATCTACCATAGAAAAAACAAGCCGTCTTAGAGAATTAGGCTACGAAGTTATCAAAATGTGGGAATGTTCGTTCAGAAATAATTTCTCCCAAGAAATGCGAAATTATACCGAAACTCACCATCTCGTTACTTCGTCTCCTTTAAATCCCCGAGATGCATTCTTAGGAGGTAGAACAGGTAATTGTAAAACCTATTACGAATGCAAGCCTGGAGAAAAGATTAAATATGTGGATATTTGCAGCTTATATCCCTATATTTGCAAGTATGGAAAATATCCGATTGGACATCCTGAGGTAATTGTTGGCAATGACAATTGCGTAGCCTTAAATTTGCATGAAATTGATGGCTTGATTAAGTGCACTATACTACCTCCCCAACAATTATTTGACCCTGTTTTGCCTTCGAAAATGAACGGAAAACTAATTTTTGTATTGTGCAGAATGTGTGGTGAAACTTTAAATAGCGACGAATGCTCGCATAACGACCATGAGCGAGCACTGTCGGGGACTTGGGTAATCGACGAAATAAGAAAAGCAATTGAGGTGGGGTACAGCATATTAAACATTGACGAAGTATGGAAATATAAATGTGAACAGTATAACCCTGCGTTAAAATTAGGGGGTTTGTTCACGAAGATGATGAATGCGTTTATTAAAATTAAACAAGAGGCATCGGGCTGGCCAACAACTTGTGTAACAGAGAGTGAGAAGAGTAAGTACATTGACGACTTCTCTAATGCTGAGGGAATACTGCTGGAATTTGATAAAATTGCTGGTAACGCAGGTTTGCGATCGCTGGCTAAGCTAATTCTCAACTCATTCTGGGGAAAGCTGGGTCAGAGAGAAAACCAACCAAAAACTGCAATAGTAAACAGACCCGATGAATTTTTTAACATTTTATCCAACCCTGCAATTAGTGTAAATGGAATATTGCCAATAAACGAGAACGTATTAATTGTAAACTATGAATATATAGAAGAGGCACATGATTTGTTAAGTACTGTAAATGTTTACCTTGCAGCATATACCACTGCACAGGCACGTCTTAAATTGTATAGCTATTTAGAAATGCTGGGGGATAGGGTATTGTACTATGATACGGATTCTGTTATTTATGTTTCTAAAGAGACGGAAGAAGATGTACCAGTGGGGAACTTTCTTGGCGAAATGACCGATGAATTGGAAAATTATGGATGTGGCAGCTATATTACAAAGTTCGCCTCTGGTGGACCAAAAAATTACGCCTACGAAGTGTATTCTACAAGGAGCAATCTTGTAAATTAACCTGAGAGAAAATCATGACTGATACCACGTGACAAAATGGCGGATATCATGTAATGGTTTTGATATCTGCTACGATCCCTTTTGAGGTTATGTTGAGTGAAGGAATGAACACCACAGATGGGACCCCCGTTGAGGCGTAGCCCTAAGGTGCGCAGCCTCATAACGTGGGGCGAAGCCTTAGCCCAAGGAGTCAGGGGGGTGCCTACAATCTCTTTTGGTCCTCATTAGAGGTCATTCAAAGAGTTATGAGTCACTCGGGGTCAAATGAGGTCAGCCAAATCACCCCAATACCTACTAACGGACTTTTTTAACAATCCAAAGATCTCCTCTGCAACCCAGTATTGTGTACATCACCAACTAGATACATCTAAGTAAATTTATGACATATATGCTTCAGAGGGGTTTGCAAGAAAAATGCAAGAAAAATTTTTGAGGAATGCCAAACACAATTTTGAATTTAATTCTCCACCAATACGAGTTGTATATCAAATAAAAGACAGGTTTGTTTCATTTTCTTATTTTTTTTTTTCAATTTTTACTTTCCGAAGAGTACCCTACAAGGAAAGTATTGTCTGTGAACACGATAGCGATGAGTATGCCCGTAGTCTGCTTTCATTTGTAGCGTGGCAACAACAGAGCACTCTATTTATAATTTAATTTTAACTCAAATTCAAGCGGCGAACGAGGATCTTTCTTTAGAAACCAACAATAATTGTAATTCAAATATCAATAATAATAACCTTCAGGGTAATTCAAATTAAAAAAAACAAATATATTTACAAAATTAATAAAAAAATTGCGGTGCAAAAATCATTGAAACTCTTCACATAATGAAAATGATTGGAAAGAAAATAAATGACGGAGATATAATTATTTTATAAAAATTACCTGTATTGTTATTCACATATTGCCGTATCACAGAGATGGTGACACGGGGCACACACAGAAACAAAAGACAGGCTAAGAGCCTATCGCCCGAAAACGCGTTACAACTACATCGTTCGACTTCGAAATTAAGACTTCATTTTCAAACATTCAAAACCAAGAAGACTCCACATACACAACCAAAAGTTCGTTGCTTAGGCTAAAAAAACTTGCATCTGCTTCCAAACCACACAGAAAGTTAGGAAGCATTTCAACTTCTAGAAAAAAAACTATTCGCAATACATTCTCGAAAACCGTTGACTTCCAGTAGATGAAAACGATTCTTAAATAAATAACTCTGTGCTACCCTTGGGCAATCTGTTACAACCATTCAAGTTCGCCAGAAGTCCCACTTATCACATCAGTGTGGTAGGGTCCAGTGTGGATGTGGCTTTACAAACTTTAATAATTGGAAAGGTGTTTATTGTGCCAACGATATAGTCGGAAATGGTGAGGGCCACCACAGGTATTTTTATGTATGGGACGTGCATCTGCATTTTTCCGAACAAAAATCTTACAATCGCGTCCACACCGATGTATATCTCTTCTCCGTAGCAATCCTTCTTGCCTTTCCGACGGGTATCTTGTTCGCTGGTGTCAGGTGCTCATTAACAAACCACTGAACTAAAACTCCCTTGAATTTCAGACCCGTAGGCGAACCCACAGCAGCTGCACGCATCCTCACAGCCGCAGCGGCAAGATTATAATAATAATGGGTCATATTATACTTGTAATTAATTGTCTCCTTTGGTGCTCACAACAGTACCAATTGCGCAAATGGTTAACAGATGGCGCAGAGTTCGTTTAATTATTTGCGATATATACATATAAAAGAAAATTGTATTTATATTTTTCATACTTAACGTACTTATTACAATAGTCATATGTTGGCAATGCTGAAAACATTTTAAAATTTTGCGCCCGACGATATCTCAGGTTTGCATGTGGTGGCAGCATTGGAATATTCGAATTCAATTGTTTCCTATACAATTTTTTCCGTTATAATTACCACTGTTTAACGTACAGTCGGTAAGAAATTAGCCGGCCATACAGAGACATTATTTCGTCACCTCTAAAAACATATAGAAAATCATGTGATAGAACGGGAAGGGATTTCAAACGTGCTATCCGCAAGCACAGACACACACTCACACACGCACACGCACCCATACACGCCCACCCACATGCAGACACACACGCGCGCACACGCACATACTTAGGGTGGAATTCAGAAAGACACCTACATTCCCACTCCAACTATTCTCAATCTCTACTAGTACCTAACTCAGCTTAGGCGAATTCTAGTGTACCCTAGTGTAAGAACCCGATTCAAATTCAAATTTTAAATCTTTCGCGCGAGGTGTAGGTATTGAGGGGCGTGGGGTTAGGGGAAGTCCTATGGAGACTGTGACCATAACTAGCAGGTAGTTGTGCCCCCGGGAAAGGGATGATAATTCGGTTTTGAACCTTCTTACCACTCGCATGCAGATTTGGTTAAATACTTTGTTATAGTTTTAGTGTTGTATGCTGAAATTCCAGGTAATACCATTTATATGTGTTGCAATATGTTTACTTATTTTGTTTAAATAGTTATATTTTGATTTTCTCTCAATAACTTTATTTAAAGTTATTTAATCTACAATTTCCTTGCTTTGGGTAATCTTTGCTTAGCAATACTCTATTTGGCGTATTTAAACTGCTGGGAGCGTATTTAGCGATTTGCGTCCATCTAAATTATTTTGTAAAACTTATTTGTGATAATAATATTTGCGCGTCACGAATATTTTGTCATTTGTTTCGTGTTCCGCGTCCTTTTTTTTAGCCAACCTGGGTGTACTGTTTATGTCTGGCGATCAGTAACATAAACACTTGACGCCAAGGGTCGCTAAAGGAATGCAGGTACACGACACCCTCGGTTATGGTTCGCTCTATTTGTAAAATTGTTATTTAGTAAAATTATAGTTTGATTCTAATACATAAATGGGTTCTAGGTGATTACAAAGTTTTAGTGGGGTTTTTGACACCTAGAGCGCCCCCACATTTTTTTTGTTATAGTTATCTTGTTTGCTAATAATTGTTTGTCTTTGTTATTTGTTTATTTCTTGGTTGTGGGTTTTTACTGGTATTTAGTTTGCTTTATTGTTTAACCCTGGGTTTGCTGGTTCTTGGCTGCTTGCTTTGTCTTTGGTGTATATTATTATTATTTGTGGATTTGTTTCATTGGTTGTGGTTGTTTTGTCCACATATTAATAGCGAAGACAACGAACGAAAACCGTTGTAGGGAGAAAGGAGCGGCAAACGTAAGCACCTTAAGCTGCGAAGACAGTGGGCTGACACCGTCAGTACCTCTGCTACGCTTTTCCTTTATGCGTCTCGTTATTATTGTTTTATTATTATGACTGTTGTTATTTGTTGCTTTGGTTTGTCTTTTGTGGTTGTATTGTTCACCTATTAATAGTGTAGGCAACGAATGAAAACCGTTGTAGGGAGAAAGGAGCGGCAAACGTAAGCACCTTAAGCTGCGAAGACAGTGGGCTGACACCGTCAGTACCTCTGCTACGTTTTTCACTTATAAGCCTCATTATTATTGTTTTATTATTATTATTCTTTGCTGATTTGGATTGACCTGAGAATGTCATTCATTCATAATAACGAATAGTTCAAATGAACATCGTTGTAGAGTGCAGAGAGCGGTGAGGCGGTACCCGAAAAGCTCCGAAACCCGGAGTGGGCCCGTCCCGACAATAACCAGCAACGCTTTTCCTTTATTAAGTTTCGTTATTTGACTTTCTATTTATGCCACATGTTCGATGGTCGACCTACAGCAAAGCCCTACCGTGCAAAATAATAAATCGAAAAAGCCAGAGTCCCCTGATCACAACAATTAAACATTATCACCACTTTGGAAACTCCAAGGCAGCATAACTTCAAAGCAAAAACTGAAAGTACAAAGGGAGCAACTATCAACCATATAAACTGGAGATGATATAACAACGTTCAATAACCATAAACATGAAATCAACGAATGTTACGACATACTTCAACTATAGTTAAATCCTTCAATAAATCGAAGATAACTATATTCTCTTGTTTTTCTTAATTCCTTTAAATTACTTGTATTATTTATTGTGTGGTGTTAGTATTTTTCTTGTAAAGGTAAGTGAACCTTTCTATGTCTTTCTCCAGTTGTATCCTGAACATTCTGTGTGCATAATTCTTTGTTTTCACAACGTAGTAGTGGGGTCCTACCTATTTGTTTGAGTTTTGACGATCACGAGCCATATTTAAATATTCGGGTTAATTCACTTTATGGGAATTTTTCTGTTTGCTGCACACAGAGGATTGGGTTTACTACGTGAGTGTCTTCTTTTCTTTTTGAGCGCGCGTACTTTTGTTAAGGGGAGGGGGTACAGACACTTACACTAGACTCACACTGCATTTTGTATTCAAAAACAGCAGAAAGGGTGGCTCATGGTAGTATGAGTGAAGTACACCTTTAATAGAATTGCATCTACCAAATAGTCATTCTATATGTTTGGTCTGTCAAAAGTCTGGGGTATTAATTATCAATTACAGTTTCAATACACGCGCATCACGTTTGTTTAGGAGTTTACGATGGCGAGTCAACGGAATATGATGGGCGAAGAAAGAAAAACATGCTTATCGAACTGGTATACAAATACCAGCAAAAAATGGAAAATAAAAAAAACGACTCGATTAGTGTTGCCAGTAAAAAAACAATCAAGAATTCAATTCTATGCGGGCATTAGTATGTTTTGGATGGAATAGAATATAATAGAATAGGCATTTTATTCAGACATAGCCTATAAATAGGGTATGTCGAAACGTCACATTACAGCATTAAACAATACGCAGCATATATAACACATTCAAAAGAACCAACTTACAAATATACAGAATACAACATATAAATCCAAATATAAACACAGCATGAAATATACTTATGAAGGTACAAATCAAAAGAAATCCGTCAGCGAGTAGCATGATTTATCCAGCAAGAAGCGTTTCAACCACAACTTAAAATAACCAATGTTTTTATTCTTAAGTTCATCTGGCAGCCGGTTATAAAACTTGCAGCCATTGAAAAAAACCCCACGCTGAAAGAAAGATGTCGCATGACGGCCCGGGTCCAACAAATTCCTATGTCTGGTGTCGTACTCATGCAAGCGCAGAGTCTCAAACTTAGGTCTGTTCTTATGAACAAAGCAACACAGTTCATATATATATGTATCATAGACCGTAAGTATTCGCAATGCACCGAAGGTACCCCTACAGGAGTCCCCGGAACTCAACCCGGCGATTATTCGAACCGCGTGCTTCTGCAGTTTGAACACTCTGTTGACCATGGTAGCAGTTCCCCAGAACTGTATCCCGTATCTAAGCAGTGAATGAAAGCAGGCGTGGTACAAGGACAGTACTGCCCGCCGATTACACACTCTGCTGATAGTCCTGAGTCCGTAGCAGCATCTCCGCAGTTTGACGCAGAGACTGTTTATGTGTTCCTCCCAGTTCAGGTGACTGTCAAGCTGAAGGCCCAACAACCTGACGGAAGATTTTACGTTTATGACGGACGATACGTGCGACGTCAGATCGATGGGTGAGCGATTCGACTTGAAAAGTACCGCGGTGGTTTTTCCTTGATTTAAGCGCAAGGCATTTTTCTCCGCCCAAATTACGACATCCCTGTAAAGATCGCCAGATCCGCAACCTCGCAGACCACCAACGGACGAAAGAACATTGATGCCCCCTGCATGCCCCCTGCAAGAGCATCCACCCAAGCAGCATCAACACCGCCGCCCGAACGAGCGCGCCCGCTAAACGCCACATTAAAAGAGTTGGCGGTCTCAACAGCCGAAAGAACCCGTCCATCCGACACAATCTCAGGAGCCGACACCCGTCGCGATGTACCAGTTTCTGATGATATAATTCTCCACATCTGTCTTGTCTTATTAGGCGCATTCAGAATCTTATGATCATTTTCACGTTTTCGTGCTTTAGACAGACCCTCGTTGTAGAGACGGCAAAGCTCAGCGCTCTCCCGCCTGAGCTCCGGATTTCTCTGGACTGCCTCACGATACTGAATCATCAGCCCCCTCAAAGCTTCCAAACCGGAATCACGCCGATCTGAGCCATTCGCCCTTCGCGCATCACATGTCCGCATCGGAAAACAGCGCTCAAAATAGTTCCCGACCATCCCGCTGAACGACTCCCAGGCCAAATCCGGATCATTTTCGCCGGTCACTTCATCCCAAGACTCGGCCAGGAGAAGGCCAAGAAACCGGGCTCTCTGAAGATCAGAGAAACGCCTCCTAGCGGCCACCGGCGCCGGTTCATCTCGCGCTGTACTCGGCAGAGTCAGCACCTGTGCAAAGTGATCAGAGACATACAGATCGGCAGCCTCGACATCCCATTCGGTTATCATCGCATTAACAAGAATATTATCAATCAACGTGCTACTCCTGTCTGTTAGGTACTCTAGTTGGTGAGCGAACAGTCGCAGAGAACCCGTAGCAGCACATTAAATCCGAAAAAGCTGTTGTATCTCGATTGTTTGTTTGAAAGTTCATGTTAAAGTCACCACCGATTACTATTTTATATTCTGAGAATCTTGAATTCACAGAACTCAAAAGCGCATTAAACAGGTCCAAAAATATGTCAAAATTACCGTTAGGCGGCCTGTACAAGCAAAACACGGCTATCTCATGTTGCCGCACCTGCACCCCGCAACATTCTAATACGCCTTCCACAGAAAAGTCCGTCGTATCCACCACCAGAACACCAGACAGCACCTCAGACACGTACACCGCAGAGCCCCCATGCGACATCCCAACCCTACAAAAGTTAGCCCCTAATACATATTTATTTATTGTCATAGCTGCAAGTTGGTCACCGCGCTGCCAGTGCTCGCTGATGAGCAAGAAATGTGGCATTCTGGATTTAAGTTCGTTTTCCAGAGCCAGCTTCTTGCTGGACAGGCTCCTGATGTTTTGGTGAAGTACCACCAACACATCTCGTTTCGGAACGAAAGGGAGGAGGTTCCATGCTTGGCGAGATTTCAACCAAATTATCCCTATTTACGGGAGACACAACCGGGACCCCAGACATCATGGCGGCGGAAGGTAGAAGGGAACGAATCCAGTTACATACTTTTAGCTTACCCATACCGGTCAAGTGCACACCAAACCTCTGAACATCCCGATTGCCAATCACATAGTTAACGTCACCATAAAACACCCGCTGATCGAAACTCAATCTTCTACATGTCTCGTATAGGCTGCTATTAAATTCGTAAATGCGAACACCGTCGGTACAACTACTATTAAATAAAGGTACAGTTAAAATAATTACATTAGTATGCGACAACATAGCTAATTGATTATAGAGTTTGCGTTCATCCAACCTCCTTTTAACCAAAACATCGTTTGTTCCAGCTATAACCATCACATAGTCCTCCAGGGAGTAGTCACAAGCAAGTCCACAACAATCACAAATCACATCCGACAAACACCCATTCGGCTTAAACAACACCTCAACGTCATATTCGTCTCCAATCTTCTTGGAGTCCCTTCCAAATCTATACCTCTGCGTTAGTTGTGAATTATTATATAATTCTAAGGGATCACCAATATCCCTTAAAATTAACCTATAAACAGCATTATTAGGTTAGATTTCTAACATGTTGATAATATAATACCAAAAAACTTTCTGTACTTACCTACACAGAGAGAACTCTATTCTTGGATATCACGAATCACTAATGTTCTTGCATATATAGTGTAGCATGAAGAGGATATTTTTGCTATCAAAATAATATTTTATTGTTAGAAGAATGTCAATATATGTAGTTCTTTAAACGGCTCGTTATTCTTCCGGTTTAAGAGTTTAGTATGTTTATGATGAGTAAATTTGCTCTGACGAAGAACATCTTATTCTTCTATATATAAAAAGAGTAAGACGTTCGTTTTGCATCAACAACAATATTTTGTTGGGTGAAAAATATACATGCTTCAACGAACAAACAGTTTCTTGACCCAAAACTATACGTACGTATCGCTTAAAACAGACGTAATTCCTTTCAAGCAGTTCCTTCATACATAAAACAAGAAAACGTAATATGTACTTGGAACATCAAGAAAATCATATTCTTACTATGGGAATTTTATATTTTACTTGAACCAACCAAATGATCTCTCTGCGTATATAGAAACAAGTGATATTCTTCACTCAACGATATTTGTGTTGTACCGAATAAATTATTTTTCCCTCTGTGTAGGTATGCGAGCATATTCATGAAAGTCGCATGTAATTAATATAATCGTAGAAGTCATCCATAATGATAAAACTTGAACAATAACAGGAGAAAGTCGCAAATGAGTGCACTATATACTTCACTACAATCTGACTAGAACGCCAAGCAATATTGAGTTAGGTTTAAGGGTTTGTGTAGTCTAAGAGTGTAGTTTGTGAATTCCAAATTGAGTGCTACTCGTCAATTGTAGTGTGAGTATAGTACTCGCACTCGCACTCGCACTCGCACTCGCACTCGCACTCGCACTCGCACTCGCACTCGCACTCGCACTCGCACTCGCACTCGCACTCGCACTCGCACTCGCACTCATACTCATACTCATACTCATACTCATACTCATACTCATACTCATACTCATACTCATACTCATACTCATACTCATACTCATACTCATACTCATATTCACACTCACACTCACATTCACACATGAATTCATAAAATAAATAAAAGTTTTGAAAATATTTGTTATGTAATGCTAATTTCTGGTTAACGGGTAAACGTTATTTCTATACCGGAAATTTTAAAAAGAACCACCACTTGGCAGTAGACTGCCAATCGATCAGGCAAGCAACAAAACAACCACAACAAGGGAGACAAAACAAAATTGATATGTAGGCGACAGATTTGAAAAATAAAAATGCTATTGCTATGATAAGATTTATTAATTTTTTAACTGGAGATATAAAAAACCCATATTTACCCAGCTTAAACATTTTATTACGGAATTGAAAGAACATGGTCCGAAAAAAAATTTATGTTCCCTACCAAATTGTAGAGATTTAGGGTGGAATTTAGAGACACAAATTGAGTGACACTCATACTATACTGACACTACAATTGACGAGTAGCACTCAATTTGGAATTCACAAACCACACTCACTAATCTTAGCCTACACTAACCCTTAAACATAACTCAATATTGCTTGGCGTTCTAGTCAGATTGTAGTGAAGTATATAGTGCACTCATTTGCGACTTTCTCCTGTTATTGTTCAAGTTTTATCATTATGGATGACTTCGACGATTATATTAATTACATTCGTTAACCACATTCAAAATGATTTTCATGAATATGCTCGCATACCTACACGGAGGGAAAAATTTATTCGATACAACACGAATATCTTTGAGTGAAGAATATCACTTGTTTCTATATCCGCAGAAAGATCATTTGGTTGGTTCAAGTAAAATATAAAATTCTCAGAGTAAGAATATGATTTTCTTGATGTTCCAAGTATTAGGTTTTCTTGTTTTAAGTATGAAGGAACTGTATTTTTTCGTAGCCGTCTTACTGTTACGTCCTGAAGATGCCTTATGCAACAGAGTGCGAAACGTTGACTACTTTATCGTCGTTGACGCGGTTTTCTCCCGGAAATATAGAACTTTATGAAGGAACTGTTCGAAAAGAATTACGTCTGTTTTAAGCGATACGTACGTATACTTTTGGGTCAAGAAACTGTTAGTTGAAGAATGTATACTTTTCACCCAACAAAATATTATTGATGCAAAACGAACGTCTTACTCTTTTTATATATAGAAGAATAACATTTTCTTCGTCAAAGCAAAATATGCTCATCATAAACATACTAAACTCGTAAACCGGAAGAATACCTAGCCGTTAAAATAACTGCATATATTGAAATTCTTGTTACAATAAAATATTATTTGGATAGCAAAAATATCCTCTTCATGCTACACTATATACGCAAGAACATTTGTGATTCTTGATACCCAAGAATAGAGTTCTCTCTGTGTAGGTAAGTACAGAACGTTTTTTTGGTATTATATTACCAGCATGTTAAAAATCTAACCTAATAATGCTGTTTATAGGTTAATTTGAATGGATATTGGTAATCACTTAGAATTATATAATAATTCACAACTACTGCAGAGGTATACATTTGGAAAACATACTAATGCCCGCATAGAATTGCATTCTTGATTGTTTTTTACTGGCAACACTAATCGAGTCGGTTTTTTTTATTTTCAGTTTTTTGCTGGTATTTGTTTACCATTTCAATAAGCATGTTTTTTTTTCTTTGCCCGTCATATTCCGTTGACTTGCCATCGTAAATTCATAAACAAACGTGATGCGCTGTATGTATTGAAACTGTATTTGACAATTAATAGTGGAGACTTTTGACAGACCAACATATAGAATGACTATTTGGTAGATGCAATTCTATTAAAGGTCTACTTCACTCATACTATCATGAGGCACTCTTTTCAGCTGTTTTTGAATACAAAATTCAGTGTGAGTTTAGGGTAGACTAGGATTCACCTAAGCTGAGTTAGGTACTAGTAGAGATTGAGAATAGTGGGAGTGGGAATGTAGGTGTCTTTCTGAATTCCACCCTTAAACTTAAACGTAATGTGTTTTATCACATTACTTTAATCTATACATTGAACAACAATGTAGGAAATATAACTTTCATTTTATCGACATAAACAACTACCGGAACTACCGTTCGATTCATTTGAAAGGTACGTTGCTGCTATTAAGTATAGCAATCTTTTTCTTATTTATATATAACAGTGACAAATACTACTCAGGATTGAAAAGAAAGTCGATATACGTCTATACATCTTTTCATAATTTCAAAACGTTTTCAAATTATCGTAATGTTGTGCACTGCAACTAAATGTAGGAATCTTAAAGAAAGTCACTTGTAACGATGCCGGTGTTAGGTAAATCCCAGACGCCACATACATCCAGATTGCGCGCCCAGTAGCCTATGCATCCAGATTGAAGGGTGCCTTCGCAAATATTATAAACGACTTTTACTGTACTTCTGTGGGTATTCTAAATCTTAAAGCGTATTTCATGGAATAGTTTTATTGGATACTTTTCTTTGCAAGCATAATAATTTAATGGCATTGTACATCAAGCAACAACTAATCTTTAATTACTTTGTTACACAACCAACGAAAAATACTAAACATATAAAACTATTATTATACAATTAAACAATACGTCGGCAAACGTCAAGTCTAAAATAGCATATCTCGGTATGAGTAAAATGGATAGATTGTTATATTGATAATCAATCTTCCGTTGAATTTAATCCGTTAATTAAAAAATATGATCAAACATTTTTACTTTCCGACTAGTACCATAGAAGGAAAGTATTGTAATCGACGGAAATACCTGTTTTGGGGTCCCCTGAATCCATTGCAATGATTTCTGGAAAATGTATGTGTGTGTGTGTGTGTGTGTCTGGGTATGTGTGTATGTCTGTGAACACGATTGCGTCCAAACGGTACAACGGATCGGGCTGAAATTTGGTAGGCACATTTAGAACTACAAGGGGACGAGTGGATTGTTTCTAGTGACAATCTGACAACCGAAAGTGGCAGTGGAGTGTTACATACGTCTTCTGAGGGATTCACCCGATTGAGATCAAATTCATCCCAACTCATCCCCACTGACTTTAAATATGTATAGAAATTTACAGATCAGTGGGATGAACGGTTTAGGTGCTATAAGCTTTCATAGAATAGAATAGAAGCAGCGTGACAGAAGCGACAGCCTTCGTCGCTGTATTCCAAATTGTCAGATTTTGACAAACGTCAGTGCCACTGACATGTATGTATGTATGTAATAGTTGGGTGCGGTTTATTCCGCTGCACCTAGGCCAGTCTTGGCCCTTTGCGCTTACCCATGTCATACTGTTTGATAACGACAACCAGAGGAGTTCAACTGGTTGCCGGCACCCACGGTTTAACACCTCTTGCGAAAGGCGATGGGACGAGGATCTTCGGCTGATGCCTGGA
The DNA here is from genome assembly GCA_963971325.1 of Aphodius granarius. Taxonomy (NCBI): domain Eukaryota; kingdom Metazoa; phylum Arthropoda; class Insecta; order Coleoptera; family Scarabaeidae; genus Aphodius; species Aphodius granarius. Next base: position 17,027,903 of record OZ020223.1, read on the forward strand.
TTTGAACCCAAGACTTCCTAGCAGGAGAGCAGAGCTCTACCGCTAGAGCCACTCGCCCCACGTGCCACTGACATAACATGACAGTGGCTGTGACTTTACAAAATTGAAAACATTTTATTGTACCAACGTTGTTGTCAGAAAGTTGGGTGAGGGCCACCCCAGATATTTTAATTAAACATATATGTACGAATTGCTTGAGGCTAAAAAAAAAACAGACACGGCGCCGGCGGTTTTAACCGAAGGTTTTAACGAGTCAATATATCGTGAATACTACATTAATGGTGGAAACAACGATGTTAAAACCCCTAAAAAATGAACCGCAGTGTGTGTTTTTCGCAATTAATGTAGTGTTCACGACATATCGACTTGTTAAACGGTCGGTTAAAACCGCCGTGTCTGTCTTTACACTAAAACGAATATATACTCAATGCCATTCTAAACAAGCTTGGACAGGGTTTATGACGTAGGGCATGTGACACGCTGGATACGATAACCACACACCAATTCAATATCTGGGGTGGCCCTCACCCAACTTTCTGACTACACTGTTGGCACAATGAAGTGTCTGAACACTTTTGCAATTATTCAATTTTGTGAAGTCTGAGCCACTCTGTACCCTATCTAATGTCAGTGTCTCTGACATAATAACATTTGTCACACTCACATTTAATGTCATGTCATGTCAGTGGCACTGATGTTTGTCAAAATCTGACAATTTGCAACACGACGAAGGCTGTAGATTCTGTCAAACCGCTTCTATATAAGCTAATAGCGCCTAAACCGTTCATCCCATTGATCTGTAAACTAGTATACTTATTTAAAATCACTGGAGGATGAACTGATATTAGGTTGACCAAAATCGGATAAATCCCGAAGAAGACGCATGTAACATTTGCCACTTCTGGTTGTCATATGGTGACCAAAAACAATCCAGTTCGTCCCCTGGTAATTCTAAATAGGTATACCAAATTTCAGCCCGATCCGTTGTTCTGTTTGGGCGCTATCGTGTTCACAGACATACATACATTCGTACATACATACACACATACGTACCCACATAAATTTTCCAGAAATCATTGTGATGTACCCTGTACTGTCCACGAAAAACACCGGATTAGGTATATACCTAATTTCAGTGATGGACACCCTTTTGACCAATTGTAGTATTTTGTTTTAATTTTAATTTCGACTCCTGTATTTACCTTTTCTCTTTGGTCAATAAACTATTATTATTATTATTATTATTATGTATTCAGACGACCTCAAAAGGCGTATTTTCGGTGAAATCTCGATTTTTTCCGTCTATTACAATACTTTCCTTCTAGGATCCTAATCGGAAAGAAAAATACATGTACTCATTAAAAAACAAACAATGCTACTGATGAGAGTTCAATGGAATCGCTGGGGATTCCGACATATTCGGGTCATCGACCTTGAAAATATTGTTCCGAAGTGACTAAAAGACACATTCCGAAGCCAACTAGTGGAGTGCGTACCTCTAGACGCTGACGATGCAGCGTAAGTAACACGCTGGCGCTGCAGGGAGTTCGACATAGAGTCTGACTTGCATTTCAAATCACAACACATGACCCAAACTAAAAACATAAAAATCCGCGGACGGACATTCGACACGTGAGGCCTTGGCTTCCCGTATCCAGCATGGAACCACATCTTTAACACCACTGTGCATTTTACTCATCTCCACCCTGATCTGGGTCCAGCCCTTATTGAGCTCCGTGACAATACTTCCTGGAATAGGTGAGAACTGCATCTTGGATTTCGTAGAATTGAGCTTGGCTGGGATGCAATCTGATGACACACTATCACAAGGATTAGATCAAAGCCGCTGTGAAATGGCTACGAGCCGATATTACAATATCATCAGAAAAATAGCGTCTTTGTGCCACAGGAGTACATGAAGCACATGAAGGCATATTGCATAAATGATTAGTACTCCATTGGTCTCAAGATGCTCCACCAATTGCTCATAGCTCTAAAATCTATGACGTCTTGGGAACTGGCCTCACTATCACCATCTTCCAAAGTACTGGAAAAGCGCCCACCTCCAAAAAATAGTGTAAGTGTTGGGGTTTAAGGGTCCCATATCCGACGCCCAAATCGGCGCAATACACCACTCCGTAAATAGGCCTCAGATTGTAAAACTAACGCAACTATTCGATAGAATGGGTTTCTATGCATGTTTGATCACCGAGATTTTTTATATTTGTGTAGATTATTTATGCAAATTTTAATGTAAATAATACATAAACTATGAATATAGAAAAGCTTGATGGTCTCACGTGCGTACTGTCCTTGAGTACCACACTACCCCATAAAATTACATGTTTGAATGCTACGCGGTTCAGGTGCCATTTGTTAGATGGCGCTGTTGCACTTCGAATTAAATTGTAATTTAATATTGAAAGTAATTTTGGATAATTATAGCAAAACTGTGCCTTTGATTTTGACTATGAATGTATTCTTTTGTTAATAATGATTTAAGTGAAACTGTAGGTAGTTACTTGATGGCAAATCCAAATTCATATAGGTATAGTGGATAATGCTTTTGCAATTTCAAATCAAAGTGGGACATCGATTTGTGTGTGTGCGCGTGTTTGTATTTCCTGTGCGGACACACACACACACACACACACACACACACACACACACACACACACACACACACACACACACACACACACACACACACACACACACACACACACACACACACACACACACACACACACACACACACACACACACACACACACACACACACACACATACACACACCCACACGCACACGCACACGCACACGCACACACACACGTGTGACACTCAGTTTTGATTTTTGCAATCGTTAGCATGGTTTTACGTATTGGGCCATTTCAGTTTCGTTAGGGGTTTGAATTTTAGTACCATCTTGGATGAGTGACGCCATTTCTGATTGTTGATAGCAAACACTGATTTTTCCACTCTGTTTTCTGAGGTTATTTTAATTAATTTATTTGTTCTACCGCTACCTGAGACCTGCTTTCAGCCCCAGCGTGCTATTGAACAACTTTTTGTACGTTAAATCACTCTACCAACTTCCTTGCGTTTTAGGCGAACCGCGTGCTAGCCTTTACGTTGCAAATTGCGCAGTTTTACGTAACTTTGAGGCAAATAATTTGCTCAGTGATTGTTTGGGCCTGCGGACTCTCTTCTCCAGCAGTTTGAGCTCCTTCCTTGTTAATTTTGTACCGGAGCAGCTAATTTTTTGTGAGGGATTAGGTTACGATGAGTCCGCGAGATGGCGGCGTCACAAATTTGTTATCGTTCCGGCTTAATTCCCGCTTTGTTTTATTTTGAATTCATCCAGCAACTGGTCGGCAATGATGGTTGGGTCATCGCGGTGATTTTCATGCCTTTAGTCCAATTTTTCCGACCTTCTTTCCACTTCTATTTTTTTGCTCAGAATCCAGTGCATAAATAGAGGCGCTCTGCCATTTTGCCCGCATTTTTCGATGTTGCCGAGTTGTAAACAAGGTGTTAGTTGGTCATAATCGAAGTTCTAGAAAAATCGCTCTTGATTTGTGCGTGGTGTTGTGCTTCTCCTACTGGGACATATTCTGCGTACACGGTTGAATTGGACGCCGGCAGATATTGCTCCCTTTCGCATTGCGGATCTGGAAGCCTCATCCTTTTGGAAGCCACCCCTGTGAACGGTGGACTTCTTTCACTTTTGTGGATTTGATACAAGTCAACGAGGAGATCTAATTAACCCACCCAACACCTTTGGTATGTAATGACACTCACTTTCTTACGGCTCGGTTGTGATTTAGTGGACGTTGTAGGGTTCCTTTTCTTTGGCTGGAAAGTTCTGTTGGTTGAGACAATCATTTACCAGTCGTTTGTTTGGGCGGACCTTCTGCGGATCTATTGGCAGGGCAAACCTTTGTTGGTCGACACAGGCTCGAATAACCAGCTGCTGGAGTTTGACGAATTGGTTGAGGTTCGAAGACTCGGAGATCGTACATCTTCCATCGTCCGAGGACAGGACCCGACCTCAGACCAGCATTAAGCTACCGACAAGGTCAGATTGTTCCCATTTACACGTTTACCGTCGCCCTCAGCGTTTAACTGTTCTTATTTTATATTTTGCGAGAATTTTGGTTAGTGTTTACCGGTATTACTTCTGAATCCACCTTCAGTGGTTCATTAGTGTGTTTGTATATTAATCAACGACGTATTTTGTTCTTCCTTTCGCAGGAAAGGACGCCTTCAGCGTTTAGCTCTCTTTGGTTTCGGTTACATAATTAATTCAGCCTTCAGCATTTATTTGTTTGTTTATCTACTGTAATTAAGCTTTCTTTTGTTAATCAACAACTTCAATGCGGTTTTAATTTTTTCTAATTTAATTATCTTTCTTGGAATTGACCAAGATTGCGACTTACACGGTTGTCTGGCCAGATAATATTGGGGGTGCGCATTTGTTTGTTTATCTCTATATATTTTGTGTTTTATTTGCATTGAACGGTGATCTTGGTGATCACTTGCATATATTACTTGTGTACCTGGTTTGTTTTGGATAGGCTGAAACCCTATGAAGCAATACAACGTATATTTACATTTAGTTCATTGCATACCATTTATTTAATTGTGTGTATCCACGGAACTTTTGACTTACGTCTACTACGAACAATAAAGCGGATGTTGTCCTTATTTTACCTCTTTTATTTGGGGAATACAACTTCATCTTATCCTGTGTCGGTATTGTGGCTGACTTCGATCTACCTTGCCACCGGGTTTACGTCCATATCGAGTATAAGGTGGCTGGCGCCCTTAAACCCCTGTTACACTTTGGATTAGGAGTTGGAGTGAGACCCACGCCATCCCCTGAGCTAAGTCGGAGCACTCGAGGACCTCAGAATTGCACAAGCGCACAGGTAGGAGCGAATTCGGAAGATTTTGGACATAGCCGTCAGTTTGTTTTCTTTACTCTCTCTCTTTGGTTGGTTTGGAAAATCAAAGTGTAACACACGCACACACGCACACACGCACACACGCACACACGCACCCACGCACCCACGCACGCACGCACGCACGCACGCACACACACACAGACACACACAGACACACACAGACACACACAGACACACACAGACACACACAGACACACAGACACACAGACACACAGACACACAGACACACAAACACACAGACACACAGACACACAGACACGTACACATACACATACACATACACATACACATACACATACACATACACATACACATACACATACACATACACATACACATACACATACACATACACATACACATACACATACACATACACATACACACACGCACACGCACACGCACACCTACACACACACCTCACGTGTCCTAAAAGGAAAGTTCGGAAAGTCTTTCTCACGTCCTCGCCGCCATTGTGTAGCCACTCCCATTGTAAAATCTCAATATTCAAATGATCATAACTCTGCGAAAAGAAATCGTATCGACCTCGACGATATCATGTTATGTTCGTCTCGAAATACCCTTTCAAACAAACCATCGCACGACCCAACATTGCATTTAAGATTTTTGTGCGCCACCTCCCCCTCGACCCCCGGAGGTGGCAAAATGGACGTTCTTGGTGCCATGTGGTAGATTGTGTGATACCATTGAAACCCTGTGAATTTCAATCCGAAATCTCCAACCATTCAGAAGTTATTTAGGTGTCCCGGTACTTTTTCCTCACCCTGTATGTATTTAGAATTGCTAGAGGACAAAGTGGCGCTTTTTGCCACAATATGACAAACGCAAGTGTCAACAGTTACAAGCGCTTTCTTAGGGACTCATCCAATTTAAAAAAATGATACCATCCCATCCTCCAGTGGCTTTAAATATGTACACTGATTTACAGATCAATGGGATGAGCAATTTATACGCTATAAGAGTTTATACAAGCAGTTTGACACAAACCAGAACTTTCCTCGCTGTGGTTGCAAAAGACAGATTTTGATAGACTAGTGCCAGTGACATAACTTGATAGTGTGTTATTGTATGACTGATATTGGGGTCCGGATTGGCTTTAGCTTCATGCAAGTGAATAATAGTAAAAGTGTTTAGACACTTATGTCAACAATTTTGTTGAAAACTTGGGTAGGGGACACCCAATTTTTTACTTTTCGACTAGTACCCTAGAAGGGAAGTATTGTAATCGGCAGAAGAAAATACGTGTGTGTGTGTATATGTCTGTGAACACAAAATAGTGTCCAAGCGGTACAACGGATGGCGCTCAAATTTGATATAGTTTATTAGAATTACCAGGGATTGTTCGAAATGGATTGTTTTTGGTGATAATCTGACAACCGGAAGTGGCTATAGTTACATGCATCTTCTGAGGAATTCATTCCATTGACATCAAACTCATAACAACTCATCCTCCAGTGACTTTAAATGATATGAATACAAATTTGCAGATCAGTGAGATTAACGTTTTGGGCACTATAGGCATTATAGAAACATTTTGACAGAACCCATAGCCTGTTCAGACACTTCTTTGTGCCAACCATTTAGTCGGAAAGTTGGGTGAGGGCCACCCAAGATTTTTTTTTGTTATCGAAGTTTCTGAAAGAAAAATTAAAATGTTGTGCTGAGACAAAAGTACATTATATTGTGAAATTTTGAGACTTTTACGCAACCATACTTATCTTCATTGCTGGGCGATTGCTTTTAAGAGGTGGTCTTTATAAAAGCTGCATAACTTTGGCAACATTTCGGTATCCCAGAAATGTGGGTCAACTTTAATTTCTTCCATTCTTTGTCATCTTTGTCATACAATAAAATAACAAAATTTTTTCTGCAAATATTTAGTTGCCCCTGAACCTAAAATAGTACATTTTACCCCATAAGTACCAAGTAAATTGGTATTGTAGTAGCATCACTGTCACTTACCTGATAATAATAATTATGGTTTCTCTTTAATTTGAAATGCCCATCTACCACTTCCAAACAAATATTCTTCTTTTTTTTAACTGCTTCGCTTATTGATCAATTTTGTTTATGTAGGAAGTGCAAACATTTCACCTCTATTATTTCACTGTCTCCAACAAGCCCTGTAAATAGAATAATATGTCATAATAATAAATGATACGCAAATAAATGTTACCATCTGGTGAAGCTCCTAAGAAGCCATACGTATCATCGATGAAAAGCCCAGCATCCATTACAGTCAGACCATATAAATCCTGAAAATGCTGCCTTGCCACACTTTCATTTCTTTTGCCGTAGTTCATTGCTAGGTTTGAAACATACTTTTTACTTAGCAGTGATTTTATCAAATTTTGTGGTGATGTTGTTGGCCTACGTTTTACAACTGTTCCAAAATTAGATGCTGTTAATCGCTTTTCTTTTAGTTTTATATAAGTGTTATTGTCATACTGTCCAACAGTTTCCCGTTCATAATATGTTTGCTCATCTTTTGTTACCTAATCATAATATGTAATTATTCCACATTACAATCAAAGACTCTCATAGCATGCATAATGACAGTCAAGTATCAATCTACATGGTCTAGAAGATATTCTACTAATTTTTACATGCATACTACCAAGTACCAGTACTACTATAACTACCACCAGTGTTTTTTTTTTGTTGTCTTGTAACGCAATGGAAAGTTTAAGGGAATGTTTGAATATATCATGTTGATCTATGCGAATCACTATGTTGAGCATAGAAGGGTTGGCAACAAAATTATTAAGACGGTCCTGGTTCACCTTGAATGCCAAATCTTGTGTACGTGTTGCACCATCATTCCCCCACCTTTTTTTCCACAAAAAAGCACTGAGTACCACTATTATAAGTTCAAACCGATTTTTTATGCAAAATCATGGGTTTAAATACATGCATAATTGAACAATGTTACCGACTTTTACATGCTAACAACAATGACAAATACCAGTTTAGCGTACATTATTTACAATGAAGCACCTTTCGACTGAAGGTTTGCATGTAAATGATGTATAATACCCTTACCGTCTTGTACACAAGACAATTGCTAAAAACTTAAAATTTCTTCTTCATTATTTCATTATTTGTTGTTCATTTTGTCCGTAAGTGCTACTACCACTCACGATTGTATCCCACACAAAGGCAGTATTCAGTACAGATGTTTTGCTTGGAGGTTTGGTTTCATACTGAAACTTCGAACTACATTCCGTATACTGCAAAATTATTGTACTAGCAAAACCACAAATGTTTTCAGCAACCGGTACTATTCTCCCTGCTGTACAAACTTTTGAGTGGTTGTATTACTATCCGATGTCCATGCAGGACACGTTTAGTGTTATCAGCTGCAAATTCAACTTGTAGCTGATAATTCTCAATACTGAAAGAGAACAAGAATAATTCTTTTTTATTCATTGAATTTTTAGGTCGTGTCCAGCGTTAACTTGGACACAAATGGGAAAATGTTTATTATGAATTTTTCAGAAAATTTTATTTGAGTAAAAAGTTTCTGTACTGTTTTACACCGAAAATGCAAACATCAAGATATAATTATCTATTATTATTATTATTATTATTATTATTATTATTATTATTATTATTATTATTATTATTATGCATTGAAAATGGGAGAAAATGGGGGAGTCACATTGACTACAATATTGTAATGTGATGTGATGCTAATAACAATTTGTTTTTATTACTTGAGTATATTTTCCAGTTGTTCATTCATTAAAACAAAATGTTATAATATGTTATCTATTTAATGTTTTAACAATCAATTTCTGCTTTTGTCACTTGTCGTGTGAAATGTTAGCATAAAAAATTGAAAAAAAAATTAGCATGTGATAAAAAAAATCTTATGAAAGTACCTAATTCGTATTGGACACCTTATAATTTTTCTAAAGAACTTTTTCAAATAAAATTTTTGCGTATCTTTAAAAATAAAGATCTTTAGTAATTTTCTTAATTTTGTAACACCCGGTATATGCAAGCAGATAATTAATGTTGATGTTTGCATTTTAGATTTAGGACAATACAGAAACTTTTTACTGAAATAAAATTTTCTGAAAAAAATGATCCGTTTCACAAACATTCTCCTTCGTTTCATTGTCAGGTATCACTGAGGGGGTGTCAGTTACATCAGGGCAATCCATAGCAGCTAAACAGTCGGGTAACTGACGTCTTATAGGAGAAGTACATGGGCCTCCAATACTATAAAAGTACAGAACTTAAATGTATGCTTTATTCATTTACCTATTAACTGACCGTGAAACTTCTCTGCGTGTAATCCATCTGTTGATTGCTGCAGTACTTTTTGCATTTTTTCCACTTTTCCTCGAAAACATTCGTCGGTGGGAATTTCGACCCGTTCTTTCAGGTATCAAAACTATGGCTAAGTAAGTAGTCCATCAAAACTAACACTAAAAGAACTCTGACTAACTAAGTAGTCCTACAGGAAACTAACACTACAATAATTATTATCTGCGGCTAACTGTGTAGTCCAACGGCAAACTAACACTAAAATAACTGCGGCTTACTAGAAGTCCAACAGAATACAGAATAATAACAATAACAAGAATAAAGTATTAAAAATGACCGCAGCTAACTGAGTAGTCCATTGTTCAACATCCACCACAATTCAACATACACAAAATCTGCTACAAGAAGAAAAGAACACAAAAATCAACAAACCGCACAGCGCCCAACACGAACGAATACGGTATATCATAACTTGTGTTCGATTACCGGTCGCTGTTCTGTTCAATTCAATTAGAGTTGCAATCAGCTGACTAAAGAGCCGTTCTATTACCACTCTGACAGTACTCAATATGATGCGCTCAGTTCCCCCTTTTCCCCTGAAGCACAACCCGAAAAATAGCTCAGTTCAATATAGATTCACACTCAATATGATTTCACACAAATTTGACCCATAGGAACGGAAAGCGGTTCGATTGCCATGTTCAGTTCAACACTGATTGCGCTCAATAAGATTGCGCTCAATCTGAATGCAGCCGGTAATCGAACATAACTAAAATCATAATATTATGAACGCGAGAGATATGAAAGTGGTTCGCACCACGCACCTCATCGGTCTTCGTTGATTTATCGATCTACGAGTAACGTCGTTACCGTGTTTCTGTTTGTGAGAGAGAGACATAATAGCCCGATGCGTCGTTACTCAAACAAACTACGATCTATGAATATTATGGTGGGGTAACAGTCGCCGATTTTCTGGCATCTCAATAGAAACGAAAACAATTCGTGATTCAGTATTAGTAACGCCATCTAACGCTTTAGATAAACACGCCCATTTGAGCATCGGATGGCGTCGGATATGGGACCACTAATGACATTGCATTATCGCTGATATCCCATTGTTAACGCCCCACGACGACTTATGGATGTGCAATTTGACGCTGCAACTTCGAAAGTGCAATTTCGCTGTAAACAAAAAGTTGAAGAAACATACGCAATTCCTACATGGTCAGCTTTTTATAAATTTTCTGGTTAAAGATTTTTTAAATCTTGATCAAAGATTTGGCTCTTCGTTGTATCTTCGTAATGTGGTTATTGATCATGTAAAGTGCGTTGACATTCATTAGTATGTTGGATACTGAAGCCGCCCCTGACCGTGTTTTTCCCGAGGTTGGCACTACGGATCCTACCGGAGAGAGCGAGAACTAGAGACGTGCGGGTTTAACGTTGTTCGGAGTAGTATTATGCATTGTAGTTGCCATTTGTGTTTGCATTAAACGTATTAAATTACGGTGTTGTGTTTATTTTGGCCATCTTACAGTCTCAGAAGTGGGATCGAGGCGAGATTGGGAGAAATAAACGTAGTAAGCGGTAGCGGCGCGAAATCGTGTTGAGTGTGTTGACCCGGCAGTAAAGAGTGAAGGTAGCTGACGGACAACATTGCTTTTCGGTGTTGCTCAAAACGTTTGGAGGTAAGGATGCCGCCAAAGAAGAATTGAGTTAATGCGTCTGGTGATCACGAGGGATAAGGAAATCAAGATGAAGGAAACCAGTACCTGTAAATTTACATGAGATTACCAACCAAATTAAAGACTTAACGAGCAAACTAGTGGAAAAAGAAAATGAAATTGGGACATTAAGGGCAAGCATAAATAATAGACCGGTGAGTACACAACCGAACAATCCATTCAGCGAAATTGATCTTCAAATACCGCCTTTTGCTGGTGATGCAAATTATAGACATTGAAAATTGGGTGAAATGTGTGGATAATTTGGTTCAAATGTACAATGTCCCCGATAATATTATTCGAATCTTAGCTACCAATAAGCTGCAGGGAAATGGACGAGTATTCTGTGATACATCGCATTTGATGAACTGTTCATGGATTGAACTGAAAAATACTTTGACAGAGATGTTCGAAACAAAAGAAGATATTTCGGTTTTGGTAGATAGGGTACGTGCAAGAAAATGGCTGTCTACAGAGTCATTTCCTGATTATTTTCATGATAAATGCCGATTAGCGCAAAAAAGGCTAATTATTCGAGGAATTGATAATTTCACAATAAAAACCCAGTTAATCATGTAAAAGTGCCAAACGTTAAAGGAGGTCTTCGCAGCGATGAAACGGTTATACACGGAGGTGGGAAATGTGGGTCCAAGAAGAAACGATTCCAGAGCTCAAGCATATGCTTAATTAGCAAAACCTTTATCTGGTCTATTGAGAGGCGAGAGAAAATTTAAATTTGGCCCCAAAGAAAAGCAGGCGTTCTGCACATTGAAGCCACCAGTGCCTGCTAGAAGCACCAGTGCTGAGAATTTTTGATAGAATACTAGATACTGAGCTGCATACTGATGGTTGTGCTAGTGGTTTGGGAGCATGCCTACTCCAGCGACATTAACATCCTATCCACTATGCAAGTTGGAAAACGTCTGAAAGTGAGGAAAAAATCGAGTTACAGGCACTAGCGGTCATAAAAGCCTTGGAGAAATTTCGAGTTTACTTATTGGGAAGGAAATTCCGATTATTACCGACTGTAACGCTCTAAGACTAACACTTCAGAAATAAGAGGTAAATCGACAAATTGTGTCGTGGAGCTTAATGAAGCAGGAATTCGACTTTGAGATCATTCATCGAAAAGCAGAACAAATGGCTCATTGTAGATTGCTCGATTGTTTGAGTCGCATGTATAGCATTCATGTGATTAATGCAACTGAAGAAATCTTGGCCGATTTAATTAAAATCCAAGATGAGAATGGCGAAGTTGCAAAGTTGAAAGAACTTATGCAAAACGAGATTGCCTAATAAATGCAAAAGGACCGGATAAGACCTAAATGAAGTTACGTTCACACTATTAATTTAAGAACATGCGAAAATATGTGAAGAAATTTATTGATAGTTGTGTACGTCTAGAGCACAATTACAAGTTAACAGCAAAAGAAGGTCATCTCTTCACTCTCGAGAAGGGATCATCACCGTGGCAGACTTATATGTAGATCTAATAATGTATACTCTGTCCGCCGAAACTTTGCAGTATTAGCCGGGATAGGGATCGAAATTCACGCTGTTGATTGGTGCAAACGGCAGGCAGATCTACACTGGCGCAAATAAAATTGTCACAATTTGACGTTTGTTTGAATTTCCCATGACCTAAATTGTTGTAATACTATGGTTACAGTGTGTTACTATATGGTCACCGTGCTGGCCAGTGTAAATCTGGCTTGCTAAATCGCGCCCACCACTGCAAAGTTTCACTGAACAGAGTATAGATATATATGTTTGTATGTATCGGTTGCCATGCAACCGGCTGTTTGCCGTTAGTTGGTGTCTTCTGTCAAATTACGATAAATTATCGCTTAGCGCTATGACTTCGCAATAAAGTGGAGGTAGTCTTCAAGACAGTAAACACATCTTGTTTAGTGTTTGCAACGGAAAGCTGACAAAGCAAACAAATATGAAAAAATTGCAGGACATTGCTGCTGATGCCCAAAGTTTGTGCCTGATTCCAAATGATAAAAGGTGTCTTACTTAAGAACCGCCTTGTAGCAATACCGGAAACGTTGCGTATAATCTAAGTTAATTTGTTACATAAATACATGACATGCCGCAAGGTTATACTGTAATTAACCTTAAATTGGGTACGTGTAACATAATGAATAATCAACATTTACAACGTTATTATCATCGATTAATGTCACTTGTTATTAATTATCATCAGCTTTAATCATCATGAATTATTATCCTTTATCATCGATTATCATCCAGTTTCATCAATTATCATCATTTGTCATCGACTGGCATTGATTATCATCGATCATCGTCAGTTATAATCGATTATTGTCACTTATCTTCAACTTAAATCAATTATCATCAATTATCATCAATTATCATCAATTATCATCAATTATCATCAATTATCATCAATTATCATCAATTATCGTCAATTATCGTCAATTATCGTCAATTATCGTCAATTATCGTCAATTATCGTCAATTATCGTCAATTATCGTCAATTATCGTCAATTATCGTCAATTATCGTCAATTATCGTCAATTATCGTCAATTATCGTCAATTATCGTCAATTATCGTCAATTATCGGCAATTATCGGCAATTATCGTCAATTATCGTCAATTATCGTCAATTATCGCCAATTATCGTCAATTATCATCAATTATCAATTATCATCACTTATCATCAATTATCATCAATTATCATCAATTATCATCAATTATCATCAATTATCATCAATTATCATCAATTATCATCAATTATCATCAATTATCATCAATTATCATCAATTATCATCAATTATCATCAATTATCATCAATTATCATCAATTATCATCAATTATCATCAATTATCATCAATTATCATCAATTATCATCAATTATCATCAATTATCATCAATTATCATCAATTGTAGTCAATTGTGAACAACTGTCATTAATTGTCATCGATTATGATCGAATATCATTTCCATAACCTTTAACTTTGAAATACTCCAGGGTAAGTAAAGTAGATAAAAGAAACGAGTGCTAAATATACGAAAAAAACGTGAGGGGTTGAGGTTAGGAATTGTAGGTATGGGTAATAAAGTGTTCACGGTTATAAAATAAGGAAGTGATAAACATTATTAATATAAAGTCAGGAAAATGACTGAGATTGGAAATTTAATTTTAAAGAAAGGGATGAAAAAAAAATAGAAACAATAAAAAAATAGTTGTAAAAGTTCAGGGTTGAGATATTTTTAATCGGGCTGCATAATAAAACTAGATTTAAAAAAAATTGATGACAACATAAGGGTTGTTAAATTCGGGGTTGGTTGTAAATAAAACCGAAACGGCTGCACCGATTAAGTAAACACCTATGCTACGGGTGACAAATAAAAGTGTGTTAATACCAAAAAGTATAAATCAAGTTTAGCACATGTTGTGGGTATAAATGGGGTGGTTGACAAAAACTTAAAAGGGTGAAACATGTATCAAGTACAAACTAGGTGTTCACTATTTTGTCCGCCTACCAGTAGCAGGGGTAGTCGCCGCACTAAACTACACACTTTCCATCAATTATCATTATCATTACCTACAAATTTAAAACTGCCCGTAATAAATTCACTACATATGTAGCAAAACACCATGGCAACCGACCAAACTTATAAATCTGTCAAAGTTTGTGTTAAGGAAATGTTTTACAAGTGTAATTATTCTATATTATATTTACCTTTAAATCGTGGCATTTGTCCGTTTTTGTTCATAAAATTGTATAATTGACTATATCAAATATTTCAAATCAAATATTTCGATAATATTAAAATTCCATTACTCTATGCGCGTTTCAAATTTTTTTAAACACCGGGTGTATGGTGCGATATTTTTAAGATATTATGATGGCATTCTAGATTTTAGACATACCGCCAACTTTCATAAAGAATAAAATTTTCAAAATTTTTTTTTAAATTGACAGGTTTCGGAGAGTTGTGGGTGCCATGGATAGCACGCACAGTACCATTTTATTTTTATTATTTAAATAAGTCACAAAAAAGGTAAATATTAATTACAACTACATCTTTAGTTTGGCTCTTCAATGGCGAAATGCACGATTGAGCATGTAAGTCAACGGTTAAACCTACCTCTTATACATATAATACACCAATCAGAAGTAATTATTCAAAATACATTTCATCAAAGAGCGCAGGCATCAACCTTTTGGTAGCATGCGGCGCCGGCGTTGCCATTTATTCTCACGCTTAAGGTACAACGTAAGATGTCCCTCGTATGTTATGGTGTAACTTTACCCGGTGTCAAGCTTGCACAAGCTTGTGTAAGTTCTAGCTTAAGATTTTGTTGAAAACAAAAAAACGGGCGTAACACCACTAATGCCTAGTTGCACCGACATTTAGAATTACGTTTGTTAAGTTATGTTAAATAATATGTTACTGAAATTAAAATTCAATCACCAATATGATTTTAACGCGTGGTAGTAAAGCCCTGTTTTGTGCATACATTCAATTACGTTTAATGTCATTGGCTGAAATCAAACTTTAGGCACCATGTTGTATGACAGACAACCAGTTCCTTGAAGTTTCTTTCATAGTGACAGATGCCTACTAATTCAGATTAGTGGAAAGGCAATACTTTGACAATATTTTGCAACGGTGACTGAGCAAAATGTGAGATTAAGTAATCTGAACTAATCAATGATGTACCAATCATTGATTAGTTAACGGGCATAAATTTTAGAGTTCACATTTATGTGAACGTGTGTATGCATATCTCTAAACACGATAGCGTCCAAACGGTACACCGAATCGGGCTGCTATTTAGCAAATGTATTTTGAATTGCCAGGGGGAGACCTGGATTGTTTCTGGCGACAATCTGACAACCGGAAGTGGAAAATATTACATGCGTTTTGTTGAGGATTCATTATATCGATTTTTACCAAACTGATACAATACAAATTCTGCACTGCAAATCCTCCACTGCAAATCCTCCACGCGCAATAAGCATTTATAGAAGCTGTCTGAGACTTGTCTCAGCCTTAGTCGCTATGTCTATGGCCACTGTCATGACAAGTAATCACATAATATATATACAGTGTGTCCAGGAAAGTCAGCACCATATGGGAAAAACTTTTATTATCCATTTCTCAGAAAATTTTATTCTTTATGAAAGTTGGCGGTAGGTATAAAATCAAGAATACCATCATCAGATCTTATAAAAATCGCACCATGTACCGGGTGTTTAAAAAAAATTGAAACGCGCATAAGAGTAAAGTACCTGGAATATTAATATTATCGAAAAATTTTATTTGGGAATGTTGCTTAGAATTAATAATTACGCTCAGATTTGAAATAACAGCCACCTACGACAGAAAAAAATTTTTTCGCTTCTTTTTTAAATTTCCACTATTTGAGAACAATTTTGTATCTGCTAGTGATTTGAGATGATTCTCCTTTAATGGTTTTTTAGATATTTGTTCAAATTTCCTATAATACTCGCTATTTTGATAGCGTTTCCAGTGCATCTTTAAGATAATTGCAAAAATTACGTGCATTTATGATTTTTCACCCAGTAAATATCAAAATGTCATGCAATACGCAACACAGGTAAGCAAAATAGCTTCCTTTGATTTATTATTGGTGATTGTGGGTGTGCTGATAACACAAATTTACCAGCTGTTCACGTATTTGTATGGTATACACCTCAAAAAAATGACGAATCCGAAAGGAAATCATAGCAGCGTCATGAAATTATTTTATTAGTGTGTATACTCCAGGCATTTCCTTAATTAATTCAAATTTTTATGGTTTACCTGTGTATCGCATGATATTTTGATATTTACTGACTGAAAAATCATAAGCGCACCAAGAAAACGGTAATTTTTGTAGTGATTTTAAAGAAGCGCTGGAAACGCTGCCGAAATGGCGAGTATTATAGGAAATTTAAACAAATATCTAAGAAACCGTTTAAGAAGAATCATTTGAAGTCACTAGCCGCTACAAAACCTTTCTCAAATAGTGAAAATTTTAAAAAGAAGCAAGAAAACATTTTTCTGTCATAGGTGGCTGTGATTTCAAATCTAAGCGTAGTTATTAATTATAAGCAACATTCCCAAATAAAATTTTTCGATAATGTTAATATTCCAGGTACTTTACTCTTATATGCGTTTCACATTTTTTTAAACACCCAATATGTGGTGCAATATTTTTAAGATCTTATGATCGCAATCTTGATTTTAGACCTACCGCCAACTTTCATAAAGAATAAAATTTTCTGAGCAATTGATAATAAAAGATTTTCCCATATGGTGCTGACTTTCCTGGACACACTGTATAATATTAAAAATAAATGTGATGAGTAGACTCGAAATTGATTATTCAATTAACCATCCTCCGTTATATATTTTAATTTTGCATTAGAAATTTAGCAAATAAACTATTCAATATTAATTATTACAATCACATAATTAATATTATTAATCTTGTTTCAGAGGTTCGGCAAAATGATCGAATAGATAATGAGAACACAACAACTAAAAAGTTGTGTTAAAGGATGATATCACCCATGTGATTTTTAAATAACGAATCAGAAGCTACACAGAATTCAATCTCGAAATGAACGAATCTGTTCTAACTGGAGGATTAAACGAGCCCACTGGACAACTGAACTTATACTACACAATATGCGAAGTTATTGTGGCAGTGCTTGCTGTAGTGGGCAATGCATTGGTCATTCTAGTCTTCCGCAAAGAACGCAGACTAAGGAGAAGAACAAACTACTACATCGTGTCATTAGCTGCTGCGGATTTTCTAGTCGGATTACTAGGAATTCCATTTGCAATCATGGCGTCCATCGGCATTCCATCCAATTTCTATGCCTGCTTGTTTACAGTTTCAGTGCTCGTGGTTTTGTGTACTATTTCGATATTTTGCCTTCTGGCTGTATCTGTGGACAGATATTGGGCGGTACTCTATCCAATGGGGTACTCGAGGAATGTCAGAACGAAAACAGCATTGGGTAAGTTTTGTGTGTTTATTTAACATTTTCGGTTTTATTTAAACTGCAATATTATTGTCATAAATCAAAATTTTAAGGCAAACGTTCAGTCTGTGGAACGTGAGTTTTCTGACCGTAAATCCTGCGGGTCTACTGTTAGATGTTTTTCAATTACCATTGATGCGGTTATCATGACTACCGAGTTTGACATGTAGCTGATGTTACAAATAGTTTTTTTAAAGAATTTTTAAAGATACCCAAATCTAAATCTGGGGCCCTGCTGAAGTCTCTTTGTGGGAATATTTTGATTTAATTTATTTTATGAAAAATGTTATTCTTCCTGCCTCCACAACACGAAACCTTGCTCCTCTTTTCGAAGTCACTATCCAAGATTCCGAAGAGCGGTATCAGCTGAAAGGTTGGATATCGAACGAAAAAAAATATAGTTTTGGAAGAGATCTCTGAACTTGACCAACAGGCTACGAAGAATGTGAACGATCCGGACTATAATTTCTTTTTAAGTTTATTACCTTTTATAAAACTACATAAGCATGTAAACGATGCGTATAAGAAACATATTGAGAAACACGTCTGAGAATGCTTTGCCAACCACAGATAGTAGGTAATGGTTTATCGTAAAGTGTTAATATGTATTCTGTATGTATACTTAATAATTAATATGTATTATTATTATTATTAACATATTTTAAAGTATATAATGTGGAAAATCTGGAGGATGTTTTAATTATTCATAAGCTTACTTACCTTAAGGTAACCTACTGTCTTTCAGCAGCAGTAATTGGCATCGTGCAAGTATTTTTGCGTTAAAGTTTTGCTTCCGTTTTTTTTGTAAAATGAAGTCGAATGTTTCGATTGACATCCACATAAACTCAAAAAACCTTACCTGATGTTGGCGCAGATCTGGGCATAATTCACCATTTATACTCAGATCTGCACCACCGTGTCAAGCATTCACCGTATCTATATCGTAATTCAAATAGTGGATGCAGACTATACCTTCTTTTTTCTTCCACTTCATCTTCACTATCTAATAACATTAACACGCGACGCGTTCTAAACGCCTCCTAACTATTAAAATCAAACCTTGGGTCGGGCCCAAGGTTTGATTTTCGGGTTATGTATGAATAATTTAGACAGTTTACCATCTGACATTAACAACATTTTAAATAATGTTTCAACTTTATACAAAACACAGAGGGTGATGGCTTATGTGAACAGATTTATAATAAACTTGCGATTGAATAAAGAACCAAGAAAGAAGAAAACATGACACTTTAGACGCCAGTGAATTACACACATCATTAAATTTATTGATTAAGTTTACACAACAACAGATATTTCTTGAAGAGTATCAAAAACTCTGGAAGCGATTACCTATATCCAAAAGAAGTGGTAAGACTATCACTTAATCCATTTCTAGACAATTTCAGCTTAAGACGTGTATGTGAAGGCTGCAAAATTCAAACAGTTCATTTGATATGAAACGTCGTATTATAATGCCATCAAGCCACAAACTTACCAACTTGATAATCGCAAATGAACACATTCGGCACAGTGGTCCAACTATGTTACTTACCTCACTAACAGAAAAATATTGGAAACTTTCCGGTTGTAATTGTGTAAAAAAAAAGATAATTAGGCAATGTGTTAAATGTTTTAAAGTAAAACCAATTTCAACAGAATATTTAATGGGTAACTTACCTGAAGCTAGAGTGAATCAATACTTATCTGTTTACTTTCCGACTAGTAACCTAGAAGGATAGTATTGTAATCGACGGAAAATGACATTTCGAGATTTCCGCGGAAATACGCGATTTGAGGTCCAGTGAACCGATTGTGAGGATTTCTGGAAAATCTATGTATATATGCGTGTGCGTGCGTGCGTGCGTGCGTGCGTGCGTGCGTGCGTGCGTGCGTGTGTCTGTGAACACGATCGCGTCCAAACGGTACAACGAATCGGGCTATGGCTTAAAAAGTTGAATAACTGGAAAACTGTTTTGACAGTTCATTGTGCATGTAGTTGGAAAGTTGACATCCACATAAACTCAAAAAACCTTACCTGGTGTTGGCGCAGATCTGGGTATAATTCACCATTTATACTCAGATCTGCACCACCGTGTCATGCATTCACCGTATCTATATCGTAATTCAAGTAGTGGATAAAGACTATACCTTCTTTTTTCTTCCACTTAATCTTCACTATCTAATCGTATTAACATGCGACGCTTTCTAAACGCCATTTAGATCTAGACTGACATTCGCTTACAAATACAAAACTGCATTGGTTATCACCCGAGGTGACGTCTCTCGCAAGTATTACCAACCGTCACCTGCCTCCTGGAAATATAAATGCGGCCTGCTTGATTTATAGTGCCGTAACCGCAACACAACCGTAACGTAGAAAAGTTGACTTTGCACGCTCTTCGACGTTGTTTATACCGACCGTAACGTTTCTACGTTAAGTTCAGGCAAGCGCAATGTTGAAAGCACGGTTTCGGATACGGTTAAGTGTTTTGGTTACGGCATTATAAATCAAGCTTTAGAGTCGACTAACTTTACCGTAGTTGGAGTTGGGCAAGGTATGTCTAATATTCAATATAACCTGACAATGTACTCTAGAACCAATTCTTATAATGGAAAGGTAAATTGCTTAATATTACGTAAAATCATTGACAATCTGCCGATGACATCATTCAATAAAGCAACGTTTGATATTCCCAGTCATTTCAAGAATCAGCAGCAATAGATCTTTTATTAGTACACCTGTATTTTGGAGAATTCTGTCTGTGGGACAATTCCAGTTAAATACTTCTCAATTAGCCGCGCAAAAAAAAAAACATTACTTGGTTGGGTAGTAGGAGGTAGTTTCAATATTCCATTTAAAACCAATAAAACAATGACCTACGTTGCATTAGAAAATAATACTGAATTGGATAATAACATTTCAAAACTTTGGCAAATTGAAGAAATTAATCCAAAATCCATTTTATCAGAATCTGAGCGTTTTTGCGAAGATCATTTTGTTAAAACATTAGAGCGCAATGAGAATGGTCCATTTTTAGTGTCTATACCATTCAACAATAAAATAAGTCAACTTGGAGCATCAGGAGAGGTTGCACCAAAAAGATTTTATATTCAAGAAAGAAAACTCACAGAAATTTGCACGAGGAGTATAGGAAGTTCATGTTAGAGTATGAATCACTAGGGAATCGCCCTGAATCGCTTGTGATGATTTCTGGAAAATCTATGTATGTATGCGCGCGCGCGGGTGTGTGTGTGTGTGTGGGTGCGTGCGTGGGTGTGTGTGTGTGTGTGCGCGCGCGTGCGCGTGTGTTCGTGTGCGTGCGTCTGTGTGTATGTTTTTGTGTCTGTAAACACGATCGCGTTCAAACGGTACAACGAATCGGGCTATGGCTTAAAAACGTTGAATAACTGGAAAAGTGTTTCGACAGTTCATTGTGCATGTACTTAGACAGTTGGGTGAGGCTACCAGATATTTACAATACAACTGTCCATTATGCTGGTCCTGTTTCCATAAAGGACAGAAAAACTAGATGAGAAAAATTGTGCAATGCTTATATTTATCTGGTTGTCCTTTCCGATTAGTACCCAAGAAGGACAGTATTGTAATCGACGGAAATTTTTTTTCGGGATTTCAGTGTAAGTACGCGTATTGGGGTTCCCTGAATCGGTTTCAATGATTTCTGGAAAATGTATGTATGTATGTATGTATGTATGTATGTATGTATGTATGTATGTATGTATGTATGTATGTATGTATGTATGTATGTATGTATGTATGTATGTATGTATGTATGTATGTATGTATGTATGTATGTATGTATGTATGTATGTATGTATGTATGTATGTATGTATGTATGTATGTATGTATGTATGTATGTATGTATGTATGTATGTATGTATGTATGTATGTATGTATGTATGTATGTATGTATGTATGTATGTATGTATGTATGTATGTATGTATGTATGTATGTATGTATGTATGTATGTATGTATGTATGTATGTATGTATGTATGTATGTATGTATGTATGTATGTATGTATG